>JASDQU011400920.1:24311-41185 GCA_032191745.1 Picea mariana
TATGTGGTTTTCTCCCGCTTTGGGTTTCCACGTAAAAACACTGGTGTATTGTGTATGTGTATGATTGCTCATTTGTTCATTGTTTATTTACTCTGCAATTGTTGGATGATAATGCTACATTGATCTAACACTTGCATTTTATGGTTAAAAATGATTAAATAGCTCTATTACTAATTCACCCCTCCTCTCAGCAATCCAACACTATGGTGGTATATCCCTAGGGTTTTATTTTCACATCTTCTTATGCTCCTAGCCTCCATTAAGTGTTGTTGCATAGACTTCATTTTCCCAAGGAGAGAAAATGACACTAGTCTCTCTTACTTACAAGTGATACAAAACCCTAAATCAACTCTCTCTTTCTCCCAATGATTTTGTGGTGGATTTAGGATCTTGCATTTGCATCCTCATAGTCTAAACGCTTTGCATTAGATTCCTGAAATCATCTCTAACATAATCATTGTTGCAATTTCTATATTCTCAACAATTAGGGTTTGCTAACTTGCATCTAATTAATATAGTTTCATGTTCTTTCTCTCATGCAATTAATGGTTAATGGTTTATAAGTATTATACTTGTTATTGGGAATATTTTCCATGGTCTTCTTTCTTATTTTAGAGCTAATTCATTTCTTATGTTATAAAGTTGTTATTGTTGAAGTATGCTACCTTTGTTTCAAGTTTTAATACAACAATATTTTTTCTTTGATAGCTAGAGTATTGTAATACCCTAGGTCGAAACCCAATTGTAAATGTACATATAGGATGGTGAGCCAGGATATTTTGAGGCTAGAGTGCTAGTGTGATTCTCGGGCTAAAGAGCCTAGATGCTAATAGGACAGTGAGCCTATCATTGTAATATGTAATCACACTTGGATTATTATTAAAATGCATCAATGTTGCAGACCAATAAGATAAATATTTTGGGGGTATAGAACTCCACTAGAAAGGAAAAAGGGGGCTAAGAGTCTAGGAAGAGGGGCTACGCCAAGGAGGGGCTTAAGTCAAGGAAATATTATATTAATATTTCCTAAAGTATAAATCATGAGATATCTTATTCTAAGTTCCTAAGGTGTGGGAACATACCATAAATGGAGCCCAAGGTAGTCCCCAACATGACAAGTGTCAAGTTAGAGACATGCAAATATATTGGGGGGTTTCTCTAATTATTCTCTCATTCATTCTTGCCATGCGTACTCTTCTGATTGTCCAGGACTGGTGTTGTACTTTGGGAGCTTGGAACAGACTGTAACCAATAAAAAAAGGGTTAGTTTGAGGAGAAGAAGCAAGTTGTTAGGCCTTTGTACATTCTGAAGAAGTGAGTTGTCAAGCCCGTGAACATTCTCTTTGGGTGAGAGAAATGTTAGGAATTCATTTCCCTATGCATTGGGAAATATATATAGAGCTCTTAGACTTTATGCTTGGCATGTTGCCAAAACTGCTCGAAGGGAAGTGGGACAGCCGAAGGACTGTTGAGAAGAGAAAGGGTACACTTCCTAGGGTGGGACAGGCTATGGGAAATGAGAGGTTGTAGGCTAGTTTCAGAAGTTGACACCTTGACTAGAATTTTATTGTTTTTCTTAGACCTTATTCTGGCTTAGGAAGCCTTCCCTAGTGGAGTTTCTAGCCTCAACTTGGGGGTGACCTGCTACTGAGAGTTTATGAGCAGTAGAGTCTATGGTTGGGAGGAATGTTTGAGGTATGCACGCAGTTGGTGAATTATTTACAAAAGACAAGTGTCATTTTATCTGTGTTTTTACACTATTTACTATGTGAATGCTTATTAAAATTATGTATGTTATACTTGTTTATGCATGAATTGTATGTTGTTTGCATTGCATAATTGTTGCATATGCAGAGCATGTTATTAATTAAATGATATCAGAGACAAAATTCTTGTACGACATGGACCAAATTGGGGTTGGATATGCTACATTGTGGTATTATATAAAATAATAGAGGTAACGTTACTCATCTTGGTGGTTGGGAACGTTATGATTTACGGAGCGCTGAAAGATGAATTCGTGGGTTAAATTTTACATAGTGGTACCAAAGCCCTGCTGGGCAGATTTTTTGATGGTATCAGAGGCATTTTTTAGTGACAATGCCTAGGTGGGGTGTTAGGAATGTTACAAAGTGTTATCAAAGACAACATTTCAAGATTGAGCCTGGATGGGCCAACTAGCATAACGTTGAAGATAAAAATTGCAGAAATTTGATTTTCAGAGTATGTCTACAAATTGTTTAACAAAAGTATTCCTATGAAATTGGGGAACGATTCATGGGGAATTTAAGGAAGTTTAGTGGGGTATTATAAATCCCCAAATTCAATTGTAGTCTGAGCATATTTGGGCCTATAGATGGTTGAATTTCAAATTTGCAGAGGCAATCATGGTGAAATTGGTAAGAATCCCCAATTTCTGAATGGAATTGAAGAAAATTCACATCCGAAATTGTTAATCGTCCATGCATAGGGATAATTAGTTTATGCATAGGTTTATTTTAGGCATTTTCGAGCCTATAATTGACCAAATTTCAGAATTGTAGAGAAGTCATAGTGAAATTGGGCAAAAGCCCCATTTTTTACGATGTTATCCATGGATAATTCGATAGGGAATAGTCGAATTACATGTACATAGATCGAATTTACACTCACGGGGCCGAAATTGTCCATATTGAGCTCAACTACAGAGCTCCAATAGAGGTTGAGGAAAGAAATTGTGAAGTTGGGCATATTTGGGAAAAATAGAAAAATGAGAAATTTTGGAAAATTAGAAAAAATTGGGTATTTTTTCATATAGTGACGTCAGCATGATGTGGCAGAAGGATGAGGTGTAATTCCACAGTGGCAGGTACATGGTGGCAGGTGGAAGGTGATGTGAAGCCACAGTGGAAGGGCACCTGCCTGTCCTCTAGAACCTTGACTCCGAACTCGCAGACCTGTGTTGAGATCTTGAAAATTCACAAAGTATCAAGAAATCACAGAGTAATGAAGTATGGTGGGTTGGTGAGCATGGAGGAGATGTATCATTATGTCTCATGGATCACGATGAATAATAGTAAATTTTCTAAGTATGTGGAATCAGTCGGATGGATGGGGTCGCAGATATAGATAAGTGAATCGAGAAAATTCCTTAGACCCACAATGAAATACTTGGAAACGTTTTTAAGTAGGGGTGAAAATAAGTGCAGCGAAATGTGAAGGTGTATTTTAGAGGTCATGGAAGTTGAATGCAAATGCCTTAGATCCACGGTGAAATGTTTTGACGACTAAGATTGAATCAAAGTCCAGATCGGACGGTTGTTGAGTATCAAGGTAGTGTCAAGGGTTCTATTGGCTAGTGATAATAGAAAAATGGTCAAGATTAAATCCGAATGAATGATCATATGGTTGTTGAGTGTTGAAGCTATGTTGCATGTGCTAATGGATATCCTTTCCTAGATGATATTCCTTTATTTTCCCTTTCCAGTGATAAATTTATGCTCAAGACTTATAATTAAGCAAGAGAACAATCGTTGGAAAGGTCTTGGACAAAGGAATCCATGGATTCACCCATAAATGTAAATGGGGCAGTAAAATTCATAAGAAATCAGAAATAATATTTATGTTTCATTTAAAGGCATGGAAGATGCACATAGAACTTACAACTATGAAGATGAAGTGAAGGGGTTGGGTGTGAGCACGAGTAATGCAGGGACATAATCCAATGTGCATGGAGAAGGCAAATAGGAGAGCATGAATTGGTGGAGACTGTAAAGAGTCTGTAAAGAGATGTGAAAATATATAAGGATGATAATGATAGGATTATGACTAGATGGTTTCAATATCAATATGTTGCAAAGCTTGGAAAAAATAGAAAACAAAATGGATAAGGAGACATGATCAAGAAATTCCAGTAGTCATAGATCTCTTGCCAGAAGGTAAGAATATAAAAGTGCAGGTAGACAACATCATCACTCACCAAGGCACTCAACTAGAAGGGCATACAATAGTCCAAGTATATCTCTTGTCATAAATCATAAGAGGAGGTCTGGGGGGAATGAACTACAAGGAGAAATGAATAATATTAAACATCCTACCTTTGATGGTGAGCACAAGAAAGATGAAGATGTAGAGACTTGGTTGTTGGGGATGAGGAAATACTTTCAAGTTCACAATTATTCCTCACGGGGAGAAGGAAGAATTTCCATTTACCAACTGAAGGGAAAATCACCAATGTGGTGGGACCAACTTGTGAAAACAACAAATTGATGAGAAGAAAATCACTTGGAGGTAGTTCAAGAAGTGCTTTCAGAATAAATACTTGACCAAGAATTATTATGATAGGAAGATGAATGATTTCTTTGAACTCGATCTTGAGAGTATGACCATGGACGAGTATGAAAAGAGATTTTTAGAACTATCGAAGTATGTTGACTTCATCAAAGATGAACAGGTCAAGATTCAAAGGTTGTTGAGTGGGTTTCCATCAATATTTAGTGACAAGATACAATATGATGATCCCAAGACATTGGATGAAGCAATAAGGAGAGCCAAGTGCCTATATGATCAACATAGAGGAAGACTAACTTTCTAAAAGGCTTGGGAAGACAAGAAGAAAGGTAAGATGGGGTAGTGGAAGAAGGGGAACAAGACACCATTATTTATAAATAATTCTTAGGGACAACCAGCTCCAAATGAGCCCAGAATGACAGAAGCATTGGGAAAGAGACCCAGGAAGAAGCCTATGAAATACTGGGGTTGTGAGGGAGATCACATGTATAGAAATTTCCCTCATAGAGGTGAAAAAGTGAGGATTGTTCACAATGTACATTAGGCCGATATAGTTGAGGACATGGGTAGAATCATGCCAAGGATCTATGTATCCCTAGACAACAAGCAAATTGAATTTCAATCTCACATGATTGAAGTGGAAGGTAATATCAATGATCAACCTATTACTATTTTAATTTAATTAGGAGCTAGTCATAGTTATATAGATCCTAAGTTGGTGGAAATATTTCATTTTATAGGAAGAAAACTTGGAAAATCTTGGTTGGTTCATCTAGCTACAAGAGCTAAAAGAATAATTAATGAGTTGGTTAAGGAAATTCCAATGGACATGAATGGACTGAGAACAAAGGCAGATTTGAATATCATACCATTGGGCTCATATGATTTCCTAATTCATATGGATTGGTTGGAAAGACATCATGTTGTCCTAGACCTATCATAACATGGAATTTACTTGTTTGGATGAGGAAGGGAACTTAAGGACATTTGAAGATATTCCAAGGGTAGTAACCATCAAATAAATTTCAGCCTTGCAGCTGAAGAAAAGCTTAAGGAAAGGTTGCCAAATATTTGTAGTACATATGGAAGAGGAAAATAAGGGTAAAGTGATAAATATTGAAGATTATGCAATCCTAAAATAATTTGAGGATGTATTTGGAGAGATATCCGGGTTTCCACCTATGACAGATATTTATTTCTCCATTAATTTGATACCTAGAGCAACTCAAGTGTCCAGGACTCCTTATAGGATGAGTACACTAGAATTGAAGGAATTGCAAATGTAGCTTGAAGATATTTTGAAGAAGGGGTATATACGCCCAAGTGTGTCACCTTGTGATGCCCCAAAATTATTTCTTAAGAAGAAAGATGGTACCTTGAGGTTATGCATTGACTTCAGGCAGCTGGAAAAGGTGATTGTGAAGAACAAGTATCCTTTGCCAAGGATAGATGATCTTTTTTATCAGTTGAAGGATGCAAATATATTCTCCAAGATTGATCTTAGATAAAGATATCATCAGGTGAGTATTAAAGAAGAGGATATCAACAAAACTGTATTTAGAACAAGGTATGGCCATTATGAATTTACACTAGTTCCATTTGGGTTGTCAAATGCACCAACTATATTTATGTGTTTGATGAAATTTATTTTCAGAAGTTACTTGGATAATTTTGTCATTGTCTTCTTAGATGAAATTATTATCTAATCCAAGTTTGAATAATATCACAAACTTCAGGATGGCGCTACAAGTATTGAGGGAGCATCAACTATATGTAAAGTTGAGAAAGTGTTCATTCTACCAGAGATAGATATTATTTGGGATATATCATTTCCGATGAAGGGATAGTTGTGGATCCTGAGAAGATAGGAGCAATTGAGGGATGGATAGTATTAAATAATGTCTCAAAATTGAGGTCATTCATGGGACTTGTAGGTTACTATAGAATATTTATTGAAGGTTTCTCAAAGATTGCACACCTGATCACTTATTTGCAAAAGAAGGGTGTGAAGTTTGAATGGACCTCTCAATGTGAAAAGAGATTTCAACTCTTGAAGAATTTATTTGACAAGTGCACCAATATTGAGGATTGTTGATCTAAATGAAGATTTCGTTGTGTGCATTGATGCATGCAAGGAAGGGCTTGGTGGAGTCCTTAGTCAAAATGGGCATGTGATATGCTATGAATCTAGGAAGTTAAAATAACATGAGAGACATTATGCCACTCATGATTTAGAATTGGAAACCATAATGAATTCCTTGAAGATGTGGAGGCATTATATCATGGGGAGAATATTTGAGTTAAGGAAAAATCATAGTGGTCTAAAATATTTGTTTGGATATCCAACTATGAATTCCAGACAAAGTAGATGGATGGAATTTCTTAGTGAATATGACTTTGAGATAAAGCATATCAAAGGTAAGGAGAAAAAAGTGGATGGTGCACTCAATAGGAGGTTGCATGAGATGCATGCTACAACCATTAGCATGTACACATTTGATTTGAAAGACAAAATTTTGGAAGCTGCAAATCAGCTTTATGTGGAAAAAAGAAAAAAATTACAACAAGGTAATAATCAACAGGAAATTCAATATTATGAGCTAAGGGAGGATGGAATACTCATGTATAGGAGTAGAATTTGTGTCTAATTCTCAGGACCTGAAAATTTTGGTTCTAAGAGAGATGCATAATGTTCCTTATGTTGGACATCCAGGGTACCATAAAACAATTGTAGTTGTCAAGAGCCAATATTTTTGGCCTGATATGAAGAAAGAGGTGGAAAAGCATATTGCTAGATTTTTAGAATGTTAGAAGATCTTGCACATTGTTACAAAAATTTTCCTTACCATAATAGTCCTTGAAAAGTGGGTCACTAGATACCACCTTAACATATTAAGAACTCCCTAGTAGATCATGAGAGACGGGTCATGAGAGGCCTTACATTGCAAGGAGATGGGTCAATGTGATTACCATTTCACTGTTATGCTGAGGAAATATCTCAGTAATAGCTTACCATCACATTATTACTGAAATTGGCCTTCCCATTATAGTCCATCAAAAGTGGGTCACTAATCCTACCTTAACATATCAAGAATGCCCAATTCGATCAAAAGTGGCCTTACATTGCTAGGCGATTTCTCGTGCATGTTCCGGAACACATAAGTCTATGTCACATCCAACCCTCCATCTTTAGCCCTCCTGATGAGATATGGCCACATCTGAAACACCCAATAAACTAGCATAGTTAAGTATCGAGACTATAACCGAAAAAACTATTTATATGCCAATTAAGCACAAGCACAAGCCCAAGAGTTCAATCAGTAAAATAGGGCATACCAAGCGAACCCAAAATGGATTTCGACAACAACGAAAGCCTTTCATGGAGGACAAAGTAGCACTTACTAGATATAGATGTGTTGACCTAATGAACCACAACATTATATTAGGTTCACTCATATTATTTTTATGCATTAGTATCACAACATTAGTCAGTTGAGATATTAGCCTAAGAGATCATAGATGACATTTGTGAATGTTAGAATTTTGAGAAAAAAACGTGCATAGCATAGGAATAAAGAGTTGGAAGTAAAAGTCTAGCATTCCAAGTAGTTTTTGCACAATGCTTAACAAAGGATGCATTGCCATCTTTGAAATGTCTTGCCATGCATAGAAAATACAATTATTTTTTCATGTAATCTTTAAGGGTTAATTTTAAATTGCATTAAAAATTTCCCAAATACATTTGGAAATAAACAAATTTCTTATTGGATTTTGAAGAACAGTGGTTCTGGAAGAAATTATTGCAAAATGGTCGATTGAATGCAAGGTTTGAATATGAAATGATCTTCAGTAGTCAATGCAGAATAAGCAGGAACAAAGGAAATACATGGAGGCTTTCATTGCATTTTGGAAGCCTCTAGACGTTGGGATTCCAATACGTTATCCCTTCTAGCCCCACGTTATACATGCTCCATGCATCTGTTAATATTGCATGCACAACACACCACAACGCACTCAAATGAGGGCACATGTCACCATGAAAAACAACATAAATAAATTATCATGTAACATTAAATAAAATGGTGTATGAACTGGCATGTCAATGGAATATTTTTATTTTTATTTTTAATTGAATGCGACCATAAATAAGATGAAAATGATCATTTCAAAATCTTATCACATATTTAACCAATAAAATTGTAGATAATAGTTTTTTTAATTATAATAAAAAAATATGTCAAATCCTACTAGTGTGATTGATTTCAATGTGCCTCGTTATGCATGGTGACCCAAGTTCAAAACCTATTGCTATTGGGAGGAGACACCTAAAAATCCATCCATGCTAAGGGTTGGTGTGGTCCAAGCCGGGTGCGATCCTCGGGTGATTTTGATAGCTTAGATGCCCTTGGGTCACGATTTCTTAACCACAGACTAGTTTCGTAGGTCATAGGCATGCTAGCAAACAAAAAAATATATAATAAAAAAACACACTTTTTACAATTTGAAAAAGAAAGATTTAATTTTTTTAACTATTTAAAAGTCAAAGCGTCTTTGACTCTGAACCAATTAGAATAATACCTATTGTTGATCCATTTTTTTACCAGTCTAGTATGCTTTCTTTTACACTTTTATTATCCTACTTTTCTCTCTTCTCTTACATCAAAAATTTTCAAAGCACTTAGTCGTTTTCTCAAATGTGAATGCGGAGCTGCATAACAATTCTTAAACTATCTTTTAATTACCCAGGTCCGCAACTCTGCACTCACCAAAATACTTTACTTTGTTTCCATTTCCATTTTCTTTTGCTACTTAGTCAATTTCAAGCAATCTGGATGTGGAGCTACTCACCATCCCGTAACTTTTTCTTAGGTCTCCACCTCCGCAAGTCTGCATTCACTTTCCACATTTGATTTATTTTCATACTTAACCATATTTCTCATTATGAATTAGATTTCCTTACTCCCCATAACTTTTCCATTTGGTAGTAGGCCCGCACATCCGCAAGTCCACATTTCTCTAAACACTTAACCATATTAGCAATTTCAATGCAGGCATTGTCACCCTTTCTCGAAGATTGTTTCACAAGCATTTGTGTCCGCAACCCCACAACTCCGCAACTCTATGTTATACTCTTATTATTTCCCATACATCATTTTACACATCCATACTTAACACTTTATGTCCATCATACCATCACATCACCATTTCTCGTCAAATTAATTACCCCTTCCACATAATCCGCCACTTGTAAAAACATAATGTTGTTATTAATGCACAATGCATCGATTAAGGGTCGTAATAAATCCAAATACCATGACAACTAATGAAATTTAAAGCATGATCTACGGTTGATTGAGTTGCCAAGGTAGTATGTAGTGGAATTTAAATAAAACAAAAATGTCAACTTGTAAGTATCGAAAGTAGCGCCACCTTTGTAAATATAAAAAAATATGTCAAGTAAAAAGAAGGAAGTATTTTTTGGAGATACATTAAAACAGTGGGTCGCGAAGATCAACAATTCTAGTGGTCCATGGAATACAAGTACTACAAGTCTCTTCCTCCAGCTGAGCAGAAGATTAACCTAATCTGAACCTCAGGAATAGCATTGCTAAGATGTGTTCTAGAAGTAACCGATATGAAAGAGATTGTCCAATGGTGTGCCGATAAATTTGTTTTTGAACGAAGAATAATTCAAATGCAAGGTCATCAACCCATTTCTATAGCTCCTTCAAAATTTTCTAAGATGTTACGACTCCCTGCACCAACTATATGATTCAAGAGCAAGGAAGTTGATGAATTTTTGAAGAATCATAAGGGAGGGAACAGACTGTTGATCAATTATTTGGAAGATCCAACCTGTAACCTTGGTACTTCTAGAATCGAGGTAAATTTGTTAAAATACCCTTACAGATAATTTACTTGACTATTTGCTTGCATTCTCAGTTTGGAATCTACTATGTTTGTAACAATAAATGTTATATATGCTATGCATTATCCCTTGCATGAAAAATATATCATTGATTGGGGTTATCTCATCTCAATTGAAATTTCTTTCCAACTGAATAACCTCAAAAAGACCCATTCTATATGGATTCTTACCTCATTTTTGCCATTTTTTATGGTCATGTTTTTGAAGATTTACCTCGGGAAAACGTGTGGATTTTAAGTTAGAACCAGTTTATGTGTGGTATTCCATTTTGTACACACATAAATCCCAATACAGTTTCTACCCAGGCCACAACAATTTAATCTCAGAGTTTAAAAGGTTAATATTCAGACGTAGCACATCAAGAATATCCTTAGAGACAACTTCCTTCCTCATTGTTACACAAATTTATGAGTTGTCTAAAAAATTCGTTGTAATTAGAATATTTGGTAGTAAGGATAAACCTTTCCTTTTACCATTTTATACATCATATGAACTCTTTGTTGGAGAAGTATGCAGGAAATACAAAACTTGGTCTTGTTTCTTCCATGAAAAAAGGAAAAGACAGTTTATACCCCTGCCATGGAAAATTGGGGATTGCATTGTTAAAGATATAACTCACTTGAATGAGTTGGTGGGACATCGTGAACAAATGGGTTTGAAGAAAGACAAATTTGTTGAAGGTTTTGAACCAGATAACAAATTCACTTCACATATGCAGTTAGTGTGGTATTCTTCACATTTCATCAGAGTTGAACAGTTTCAAGAAGGTGGTAGAGATCATTTGGATCTTCAGGAACTAGTAGCCTACCAAAATTCAAACAATTCAGGAGAAGTAAATAGTACAAATGAATTACACAAACAACATGGCATAGAAACAACAAACCAAAACCCTAACTCATCGAAAATGTCTCAAAGAAGCACTCCATCCATAATGAAGAGAATAACCAGTGGAATGGATACCAAAAAAACATCAGTTAGAGGCTCAGACAATGGTGGAGATAAAAATCCACCAAGGAAAACCTTGAGAAAAAACATGTTGCATACACTCCTATAAAAAAGTAAAGAAATCTATCATTGGTGGAAATAAATGCATCATAAGTCCAGGAAATTCCCCATGCGATGGATGTCGACAAGATCATTGAAGAACCTAACTGTTCTGTGCAAAGGTTGTTAGAGACGAGAGAAATAGTTGATGCTATTATGACTTAGGATCCTGAGATATTTGAAGAGGAATCTATCACTCTGCACCACGTGGCTTACAATTGTGAAACCAAAAAACTATTGCAAGAAAAAGTTAATACCAAGAATAAGAAGTCATTTGAACGATGGATATCTTTGATTGACTTAGATGGAGTAGCACCATCTAAAATTGCATACTTTCATGGAGCTACTAGAGATGCATTAAAACAATCAATTGACAAAATGGAAAGAGAGAATTTGTAACTAAAGAAAAGGGTAAAATAATTAGAAGTTGCTTTGATATCAACACCATTGTTTCCATAATCTTTAAGTTCTATGAAACCTATACTTTAATTGGAGGAGATCCCCTAAAGCAGTACGAAATACAAAGGTTCATCAAGTTTATTGTAGGACATAAGAAAAAATGTTGGTGATTCCATACAAAAAAGTTTTGATATAATTCAGGAAATTTGGGAGCTTATGCAAAGTATTGCTAGCTTTTCCTCCAGAATGGAGAATTTCAAAGAATATCTACAGAAATATTTCGAAAATGATGAAGGATTTTTCAAGGAAGTTGTAAACACATTTTTGGCCAAAGTCTCAAGTTTAAATGAATCTCATAGAAAGGAACAAAAACTTCCTTCTCCTTACTGCATGAAGCAAATTAATGCATGTTGGTTAAGGAGAATTAAAGAGTTAAGAGAAATGATAAATGAAACTGAGGTCCCAAGGATTAGACAGTGTGATCTTTTTATTAAACTTGTTAGTCTTACCAAGGAATTAAATGGCCCTAATTTATTGATGGATACCATGATCTCAACCAAAGAATATTTAATGGGACAACTTAAAGTACTAAAATTTGCTTGGGCTAACGAATTTACAGAAACCATAGAATTTTATGAGGATGAAGTTGAAAGATGGTTAGTTCGGTATATCAACAGAAATGATAAGGTGGATGACACATTACATAAATCAGAGCTATATCTGAGGGAATTCGAAAGCCAGTTATTTGATATTAAAACCAAAGATGAAATCAATGTGGCACCTTTAAGAGAATACATTGAGGAGAGGTTGAAAAAGGCATTAATCGAAGTTAATGAGATAGAAAATCAAGAAACAGTTACAACATTTATTACACATCAACAATAACATGTACCTATAAAGGACTCGGTTGCAAGCAAGTGAAGAAGACATTTTTCCATTATAGTGAGTCGAACATAAACTCTATCCTTTCAATTTTTCCCCAGTCCAATTTTTGCTACAATCATTTGTCATATTGTCTTTATTTTCTCGGTAGTATGTGGGATTTAGGTTGATTCTTGGTTGTCCTTCTTTAATCTTCTAAGTATTTTCATTTTATGGTCCGCTGGAGCCAATCCCAGTCCTCTTTGAAGGGCGAATGCATTTTTAATTTCTTTAAAGACATTCACTTTTGTATTGAAAGACTCATTATTATTTTTGAGACTCCAAGAGAGCTACTCGAGATATTACATTACTGTATTCTCAAAGACTTTGATCCGAAGCTTGAGTTACCAAATGTTTTATCTATCATAATCTTTTTAGCGCTTTATGGAATGATAATTTATGTTGAAATATTGTAACTGCAAAGAATATTCTACTTATTATTGAGTTATTATCTTATAGATCAATCCCCTTTTGTGGATTGGTCAAAATCTAATTATATGTTGCTAATTAAGAAGTTGACCCCTAGGCCTAATTAAAGTGGTTTTATCCATTAAGTGAAGAAGTTGGCCCTTCTTGATGAAGAGACACCACCCTAACACCTGCCAACTAGTATAAATAAGAGTGGAAGGTGCCTCATTAGCTCACTCACTCAAGTCACTCATCTAGTGCGCAAGTTTGAAGGAATCTACAGTTACCAGTTGTCAGAAGAAGGAAGAGAGAGGCGCATTGCTCAGTGTTGGATATTCTCTTGTGTTTGGTTTATTATCTTGGCATTGTATTGGCAGTCTATATTAAGGATTTTTTTTTTGGGTTTTCTTCCCCATGAGGGTTTCCTAGGATAAATGTTGTGTACCTTGTGATTGTGTATATTTCAGTGATCCTGCTTATGTTATTATTGTCTAGTAAATTGAAAAGAACTTAATAAAAACTCTAAGTTTAACATGGTATCAGAGCTTAACTAAATAGAGAACCTTTCACTAGGTTACCAAAAATGTCATTGTTGTCGTACAAGAAAATTAGGGCTTTTGTTGGAAGATAATTTCAGCCTTAAAACTATCTAGGGAAGTGTGCCCTCGCCTAGCGAACTTATTGTCAGCTTGAGGGCACCTTTTTAGTGGCCATAGCCTACGGAAAGTGAAACCCTAGTTTTCACTGGTACCAGAAAACCAAAAAACCACGAAACCGGAACCAGTATTAGAAGTACCAGTCCAAATTTGTGCAGACCCAATTTCAAGGGGTAAAATTTGGATTTTCATAAAATAGACTACACCAGGCTACTCGCCTTAGCCAAGCGCACCTTCTGGTAAGTTCAGATTTAATTTCTAAGCACTTTTATTTTTTGGTCATTTTCTCAACTCCAGGTCAAGATGTCTACAAGCAAGCTTGTTGACAAGTTATAAGGTATGGATAGTGTAACACCCCTGGCCATCAACCCCCGCGGTCGGGCCAATGCTACTTCATGGAAAAACACTTCTATAACACATTATGCATTCTAATGAACTTAAAACGCTTAATTACAGTTAACACAGAATTAATGACAGCATTTCAGAGTTAATGGAAATAACATGTATTTATTTCATATTAAACACATTTAATTCAGAGTAAGCACAAGATTACTGCTAACATAATTAATCCCTATCATTAACAATAATTCATATGCACAACAAAATACATGATACATATAAGCATCACAGGCATGCAAAAAATAATATTAAGCATAAGCTGATACTTATCTTTGAAACCGTGGTATTTCCACCAACCACGTGCAGGCCTTCCACGAACCTCCCAGCCTTAGACCATGCTACTCATCATGCTCAGTAGTGGGTCACCCCCGAGCTAGGACTAAGCTCCACCCAAGGCAAGGAATCCTAGTCTAGGCTGAGGTTATAGGGAAAACTGCACAGACTAACCAGAAGGATTCTTCCCAGGATGCCTTCTTACGCCCACTACTCACGGACTCTCATTCCCTACATGCCTAATCCGCCCGGGAGTATACACCTTCACAAGAACATTCCATCAGTGCTTCACCTTCCTCTCTGGGTCTCGGCAACAGGCCGGATCAGGAAGTCTCAGAGCTCCGTAGCTGGTGCCGGACTCTCTCTAGGAGAAAACCACTTCCCAACAGACTCTCTCACCTGGAGCGAGTTGCTCACAGGCCTTACAACCTGCCTCTTCAACCACAGGCCTGACAACGCTCTTCTTCAACTAGTTTCAGCCCAATTTCCGCAAGGTGAGGATAACAACAACAACAACTGGTTAATTCCACTTAGGAAAAATAGAAGGTAGCAACCCAGAGACAGTTCGGGTACAAACTTGACTTTGCAAGAGAGAGTGGGCTGGATTCATATCGTACACAAGTGACACGGCTCAATCCATGGGTTTGTCACTGGTTTCAGGGTGCGTGGCAAGGAATTAACACAGAGGTCGAACATAGACTCAAACGGTTCAGACGACTGATACCTCGGTTTCTCAAGAAAACATTATGGTTTTTTGGTTTTCCAAGCTATGTGAGGGTATGCAGAGGTTGAATACAAGGGCCACGGGATTCACAGTTCAGACAATCGACAGTCGAATGGAGGAGGAACCCCCAACACGGCTCACTTCTCTGGTTTTAACTGCATGCACCTGGGTTGACACTTGTCACCCATGAAGCTCATTCCCCCCATTTGGAAGTCACTCGTCCTTCCAAGGAACTTAGGATAAAACATCACATTTCACATGGCTTTTGGAATAATATTAAAATATTATTCCCAAGAACTTAAGCCCCTAGGCTCTACACTTAGCCTCTCTTTCCAACCTTCCATCCCCCAATCCCTTACCCACTCTGTGGAAGCTTAGTCCCCCATCATTCATTCATCGTGGTTGGTCTGCACGCAGCGGTGTTTATATTTTTATTAATGTTCTGCATGATTACATATACAAAAGCAGGCTCTCGGCCTTAACACTTAGTCTCTCTCGGGCTTAATAACACATAAGCCCACCAGTTTATATAAACTTGGCTCACCATCCTATAAAACATAATTACAATTCATAGTGCAAGATTTATACTTCATAGACATGATTTACAACAAGGCTCAGCCTTGGGGACATTACAATCCCCTCCCCTTATTTTTGCACTGTCCTCAGTGCAACTTTACACTTCATCTGCAAGCTTTTCAAAATTTTCAAAAAGATGCGGGTACTCTGCTCGCATAACATCTTCATGCTCCCATGTCACATTCTCAAGACCGTACCAGGTATATGCAATTGGGTCAATCCTTTTCAGGATTTCAAATGGCCCACAAAATCTGGCTGCCAACTTGGTGCAACTTCCCAACTTCAGGGAACTCCTGTTAGCTTTCACTTTCAAGAAAACATGATCACCCACTTTGAACTCTTTGTGGGTTCTGTTCTTATCAGCATAACTTTTCTGCCTGTCCTGGGCAGCTTTCAAATTCTGCTTAATTTTTATCATTTGGTCCTCCATTTTCTTAAGCAACTCTAGCCCAACTACTGCTCTATCAGCTGAATTATCCCAACTCACTAGAGTATTGCACTTTCTTCCATAAAGTTCTTCAAATGGGGCTCATCTTCAACGATGCATGATACCCATTGTTGTAGGCGAATTCTACCAAGTGCGGGTAGTCTTCCCATCTTGATGGTTTGTCCATCACATACATTCTCAGTATGTCTTATATTACTCTGTTCACCCTCTCCGTCTATCCATCAGACTCAGGATGATAAGCTATACTAAAGTTCAGATTCGTTCTGAATCCTTTGAAAAATCCTTTCCATAAATTTGAGGTGAATTTCGGGTCTCTGTCAATCACAATCGTTTTAGGAAATTCCGTGCAATCGTGCCACTTCCTTTATGAAAATATCAGCAACGTCTGATGCCTTGTGAGTAGTTTTCAGTGGAATAAAATGGGCAGCTTTTGTAAGCTTGTCCACCACCACCATGATCGAATCATGCAGCTTGGTTGTTCTGGGAAAACCTGTAATAAAATCCATTGTTACTACTTCCCACTTCCACTCAGGAATGGGTAAAGGTTGCAGCAACCCTACTGGGTGCCTATGCTCAGCTTTAACTTTCTGGCACTCCATACATTTGGTGATGTATTCAGCGATCTCTCTCTTCATACCCAGCCAAAAGTAATGGCTCTTGACCGCTGCTACTGTTTTCTGATATCCAGAGTGCCCTACATAAGGCACATTATGCATCTCCTGCAAAATCATTTGTTTCAAGCACTGGACATTGGGTACAAAAATTATGTTCTTGTACAATAGTATTCCATCTGTTTCCAATTTATAAATTTCCATCTTCTATGGCATC
>JASDQU011400920.1:44471-55115 GCA_032191745.1 Picea mariana
ACAACCTTTTTTGTAGCACTTCTTCAGCTGCATTGCTGAGATTTCTCTAACAACCACAGCTCTGGGAATTCCTTGGACTGTTTTCCGATTCCCCTCCTCATCCAGGCATGTAAATTCCTTGTTATGGCAATCCAGGAGGGCATGGTGCTAGTCCAACCAGTCCATCCCAATTAAACAGTCATAAGAGCCTAACGGCAGAATATTCAATTCAGCCTTCATGCTCAATCCCTTCATGTCCATCGGACAGGACTTAACCAACTCAGTGACTTTCCTCTTGGTTTTTGTAGCCAACTGCACTAACCAAGACTTTTCATGTTTGCTTCTTGATAAATGCAAACTTTCCACCACTCTAGGGTCTATATAACTATGGCTAGCCCCTGAATCAATTAAAATATTAAATGGTTGGTTGTTAATCATACCTTCCACTTCAATCATGTGCAACTGAAATTCAGCTTGCTTGTTGTCCAGCGCCGCATAGATCCTTGGCATTCTACTGCCCATTTCCTCCACTGTTTCAGCTTGTTGAACATTATGGACAACTCTTGCTTTGCCATTTTTATGGGGACAATCTCTGTATTTGTGGTTCTCTTTACAGCCCCAACACTGAATGGGCATCTGTCACAGTCTTTGTTCTCCCACTTCAACCATTCTCGACTCTCTAAACGATGGATGTCCTTGAGGACTATTTATGAAAAAGGGAGGTTTGTTTCCCTTCGGCCTCTGTTCTTTCTTAAACTTCTTCTGGTCATCCCAAGCCTTCCAAAAGGTAGGCTTTTCTCTTTGTTGTTCATATAAGCATTTCGCTCTTCTTATTGTTTCTGCCATAGTCTTAGGATCATCATACTGAATCTTGTCACCAATGGGAGGTGGCAGTCCACTCAGATACCTCTGAATCTTGACAGCCTCATCTTTGATGAATGGAACATACTTCAGTAATTCCAAAAACCTTCGTTCGTATTCATCAATGATCATGCTGCCCAGCTGAGTTCGAAGAACTCCTTCATCTTTCTGTCATAGTATCTTTTAGTCAGGTATTTCCTCTCGAAATACCTCTTGAATTCCTTCCATGTGATATCTTTCTCTCTAATGTGCTGCACCTGCACAAGCTGATCCCACCACATGGATGCTTTTCCTTTTAGTTGATACATCGCTATTCTTCCTTCTGCCTGAGAGGAATAATTCTGCAGTTGGAAATATTTCCTCATGCCAAGCAACCATGTTTTGGCATCTTCCTCCTTCTTATGTTCTCCATCAAACGTAGGAGGTTTAATATTGTTCATCTCCCCTTTCAATTCATCCACTCCAGATCTTCGGTGTTTTCTGGTAGGGGATGGGCTTGAACTACTGTGTGCTTCCTTATCGGAATGCTTTGGGGAGCGACGACGATGTCTGTACCACTCCTCAATCTTCTTTTTCTCTCAGGGGTCCTGCGACTCCCTGTTTTCCTTGTGCCACTCTCCTTTCCCAATTTCCTTTCTATTCTTTCCAGGTTCTTCAACATCTTTGAGTTGAATTCACCCTGCCAATCCCTGATCCTCATGATCTTTCGGCCATCGGCTCGGAGAGCCTGGGCTTCTCTCTGTAATCTTTCGATGATTTTCATCATATGTCCTTCCTTACCCATCTATTTTTCGTGCCCATTGGAGTTCGATCCTTCGACTCTCAAGTTGACATCCCTTCCTTCTCTTTCGTTCTCTGAATTGGAGGCAATCAACACCTCTTCCATTTCTAAACTCAACATCGATTCATGACTGTCCTGACACTCGTTGAACTCTGCACACACAACATCCAGTCAACCAAAGTTTGTCAGGCCTTAACCCTTAATAAAACTACAACATTCATAAACCAACACGAATAAGAAAACATTTTGATTCCATGAATTTTCTGATCTCTGTTCGGCTCTGTGAATTTCGAATGATAGCCCCCTCTTTCTTAGTCCCTAACCCATGCGTTCACGGGCCATGACCAAACGCTAGACCACTAGGTGCTGCCCAAATTTTTGGCCTTTAGAAATTTTTAAGGCACACAGAACTATCTCCCAGAGTTCCGATTACTGAATTCACAAAATCGGGTGGATGAACGGTCGACATCTACTCATCCTCCAAAGGATGAAATCCACTGTGGTCTTTTCGTCATCAAGGTTTTTTGGATTTCAGGATTTCGGGGCTTCGGGGTTTCGGGTTTCTGGGTTTTGGTCCCGGAGGTTCTCACACTCGCTTCCCTCTCCAACTCCCGACTCCCGAACTTCCAACCTCTCTCCCCCTGGGCCCACAGCACAGTTGTCACTATCCATAGTGGTGACATGCGGTGTACTTAAGAAGGTCCACGTTACCTTCAGCGACATCATCAGGTCCCACCATTCTTACTTTTATTTTCGACACACTGGCACGTGGTACACACCCATGTGTACACTTCCATCTTAGTGACGTCAACTTGACCCACTACTTCGGCTCTTCAGAATTTCGTGATTTCGGGCTTCGGGAATTTGCGCATCAGCACAATCCACTTCTCCCGATAGTCGAACTCCCGAAATGTCGAAATTCTTCCTGGAAAATTAACGGTCTAGATCTCTCCTTGATCAATGGTTGTGATCTAATCGTGAATTCACGTTTTTGTGAATTCTCATGAACTTGCCCTTTGACCTTTTTAATTCACGAGTCAATGAAAGGTTGATCGCTCTCCACGCGTCCTTTTTGATGGATGGTCCTGACGAATTCGGGATTTCACGTATCGCGATTTCCACACTTTTGTGCAACTCCAAAGGGTTTTAAACCTTGTGCACGTTCTCCAGATTTAACGGTCGTGAGGGTTCTCCTTTCCTCCCGAACAGATTCTATGGATCCAACACTTTTGGTGTGGAGTTCTCTCTCTCCCTGTGGCCATATACCACACTGGGTGCAGTTTTATAATACCGCTACACCTCCTGAGCTTCTTAACATAGCCAAGTAAGTTCTTGGCCCTCAGATACATTCTAAGGTCTGAAATTAGTCCTCTAGACACAATTTCTTCTTAAAACCTTGGTCCAAAGACCACTTATCCGTCCCATCCAAGCTCAACGTTGAAACTAGGCTCTAATACCAAACTGTGACGCCCCCGACCATCAACCCCCACGGTCGGGCCAACGCTACTTCGCGGAAAAACACTTCTGTAACACATTATGCATTCTAATGAACTTAAAATGCTTAATTATAGTTAACACAGAATTATTGATAGCATTTCGGAGTTAATGGAAATAACATGCATTTATTTCATATTAAACACATTTAATTCAAAGTAAGCACAAGATTACTGCTAACATAATTAATCCCTGTCATTAACAATAATTCATATGCACAACAGAATACATGATACATATAAGCATCACAGGCATGCAAAACATAATATTAAGCATAAGTTGATACTTATCTTTGAAACCGTGGTATTTCCACCAACCACGTGCAGGCCTTCCACGAACCTCTCAGCCTTAGACCACGCTACTCATCATGCTCAGTAGTGGGTCACCCCCGAGCTGGGACTAAGCTCCACCCAAGGCAAGGAATCCTAGTTTAGGCTGAGGTTACAAGGAAAACTGCACAGAATAACTGGAAGGATTCTTCCCAGGATTTCTTCTTACGCCCACTACTCACGGACTCTCATTCCCCATGTGCATGTTCTGCCCGGGAGTATACACCTTCACAAGCACAGTCCATCAGTGCTTCACCTCCCTCTCTGGGTCTCGGCAACAGGCTGGATCAGGAAGTCTCAGAGCTCCGTAGCTGGTGCTGGACTCTCTCTAGGAGAAAACCACTTCCCAGCAGACTCTCTCACCTGGAGGGAGTTGCTCACAGGCCTTACAACCTGCCTCTTCAACCACAGGCCTGACAACCTGCTTCTTCAACCAATTTCAGCCCAATTTCCGCAAGGTGAGGATAACAACAACAACAACTGGTCAATTCCACCAGGAAAAACAAAAGGTAGCAACCCAAAGATAGTTCGGGTACAAACTTGACTCTGCAAGAGAGAATGGGCTGGACTCATAGCGTACACAGGTGACAAGACTCAATCCACGGGTTTTTCACTGGTTTCAACGTGCGTGACAATGAATTAACGCAGAGGTCGAACACAGACTCAAACGGTTTAAACGACTGATACCTCGGCTTCTCAGGAAAACATTACGATTTTCTGGTTTTCCAAGCTGCGTGAGGGTATGCAGAGGTTGAATACAGGGGCCACGGGATTCACGGTTCAGACAATTGATGGTCAAATGGAGGAGGAACCCCCAATACGGCTCACTTCTCTAGTTTTAACTACGTGCACCTGGGTTGACACTTGTCACCCATGAAGCTCATTCCCCCCCATTTGGAAGTAACTCGTCCTTCCAAGGAACTTAGGATAAAACATCACATTTCACATGGCTTTTGGAATAATATTAAAATATTNTTATTCCCAAGGACTTAAGCCCCTAGGCTCTACACTTAGTCTCTCTTTCCAACCTTCCAGCCCCCAATCCCTTACCCACTCTGTGGAAGCTTAGTCCCCCATCACTCATTCATCATGGTCGGTCTGCACGCAGTGGTGTTTATATTTTTATTAATGTTCTGCATGATTACATATACAAAAGCAGGTTCCCAGCCTTAACACTTAGGCTCTCTTGGGCCTAATAACACATAAGGCCACCAACTTATATAAACTTGGCTCACCAGCCTATAAAACATAATTACAATTCATAGTGCAAGATTTATACTTCATAGACATGATTTACAATAGGGCTCGGCCTTGGGGACATTACAGATAACTTCCATGCTTGGAAGTATAGGATTACTCTCATTCTTGAAGAGAATGACCTTGCAATATTCATCAAGGAAAATGTACCAGAACCCGCAGATGCTACAGCTAAAGCAAAGTATGAGAAGGATATGGTTAGGGCCAAAAGAATCATTGCAGACTATATTAAAGACCACTTGATCCCTCAAGTGTTCTCTAAGAATACTCCAAAATAAATGTTTGATGCCCTAACCAGAATGTATGAAGGAAGGAACATTAACCGGAAGATGAACTTGAGAACCCAACTCAAGAATACAAAGATGCAGAAATGAGAAACTGTTCATGAATATTTTTCTAGGGTTTCTCGATTCAAGGAACAACTAGAAGCAAGTGGAGACAACCTAGATGAAGATGAAATCATAATGGAATATCTTAATAGTCTCACAAGACCTTTGGATTCCTTCATCCAAACTATTTGTGCAAGAAATGAAAAACTCCAATTTGACAGTCTTTGGGAAGAATGTGTTCAAGAAGAAGCAAGAGTAGCTAACGGAGAAGCAGTACTACTAAGGGATGAATATCAAGACCTAGATGCTCATGCTAAAGGAGTAAATATAAGGTCTCACTTCAAGAAGGAGACCCACATACATAAGGAATCTCACCCTCCAAGGATATTCAAGAAGTTTCAAAAAGGTCAAAGAAGAGAAAAAGATTTCTCCTCTTATCAATGTTACCATTGTGACAAGATGGGACATATTGCTAAGAATTTTCCAGGTAGAAGAGAAGAATACAAGAAGAGAAATAACAAAAGACATCATGCCCATGCAGTTGAATATGATGAGCCACCCACAAAGATGATTAAAGAAAATATTGAAGAATATGTCTTATTCTCTGCCCTCTCAGGATCAGTGTCACTTGGAGAGGATACTTGGCTCATAGATAGTGGTGCTTCTAAGCACATGACAAGTCAGAGAGACATTCTCTCTAGCCTTATAGAAAATAACTTTCCCTAGAAAGTTACACTTGGACATGATTACCAATACCCTATTAAAGGCGTGGGAGATTCCACCTACAAACTTGATTCAGGGACCCCAATGAATATGAAGGATGTACTATATGTACCAGGTTTGACAAAAAAATTTCTTTCTATCTCAGCTTTAGATAAGAAAGGTTTCAAGGTTGCATTCATAGATGGTGAAGTCCTTATGTGTCATAAAGGAAAAACCATAGAAGATGCAATTTTGATTGGAATAGAAGAAGGTGGTATGTATAAGTTAAAAGGTCACTCAAATGCATCCTTGACTCACTCCGTTGAGAGTCCACGTGAACTTTGGCATAGAAGACTAGCTCACGTCAACTACAAAGCCTTACTATATGTGAGCAAGGTAGTTACAGGTCTACCAGAATTTAAGGTTGACCATGAAGGCGTGTAAAAGGGATGTGCACAAGGAAAGAACATAAAGAATCCTTTCTCAAAGAGTGATAGTAAAGCAGAAGGAGTCTTGGAGCTCATCCACTCATATGTATGTGGCCCAATGCCATCCACCTATCTTAGTGGGTATGTATCATTTATTGATGACTATTCTCACAAGACTTGGGTTTACTTCTTGAAATCAAAAGATGAAGTGTTTTGAAAATTCAAGGAATTCAAAGCCTTGATAGGGAATTTCTCCGAAAGAAAATTCAAGATACTCGGGTCAGATAATGTAGGAGAATACACCTCAAAAGAGTTTGTAAGATTTTGTAGAGATGTCGGGATTAACAAGGAGCTCACCACTCCCTACAATCCTCAACAAAATGGTGTAGCAGAAATAAAGAACATAACTATAATGGAAGCAATGAAGACTATGATCCATAATCAAGATCTTCCAATGCACTTATGGGCAGAAGTAGGAAGAACAACAATGTATGTACAAAACATATTATCCCATAGTGTACTTGGTTTCAAAAACCCTGAAGAGATGTTCTCCGGAAAGAAGCTAGAAGTAAGCCATCTCAAGATATTTGGTTGTCCAGTGTTTGTACACATTATCAAAGATAAGAGAACCAAGTTGGACCCTTCAAGAAAGAAGGGAATATTTGTTGGATATTGTGAGGTCTCTAAGGCCTTCATAATTTACATACTAGTATACCATCACATTGAGATCATCATAGATGTAACCTTTGATGAAGATGCAAAACTCAAGAAATCAAGAAGATTCCAACTTGAAGAAGTGTATGAAGAAGAGCATGTAGCTACTAGAGTTGCAGAACCAGTAAGGGAAGTTACAAATACCCAAATGATGAGATTCAATAAGATCATGATATGATAGAATCTCAAGAACCTCCCTAGATGAAGATCTCTCACAAGAGAAAGCTAGCTTGGGAAAGGGAACTTATTCAAGATGGAGAGAAGTATGGTGCCCTAGAAAGAACCATGAGACAAATCAAGAAACCTAAGCCATTCTCCATTTACATGGCTTTGATGTGTGATCTCATAGAAAAGGAGCCTACTTTCTTTGAAGAAGCCATTCAGAAGAAAGAATGGGCAGATGCCATGACAAAAGAATACCAATCTATTATAAAGAATGATGTATGAGAAATAATTCCCAGACTGAAGAGCAAAGATGTGGTATCTTCCAAATGGTTATAGAAGATAAAACATGTTGTTGGTGGAAGTATTGAAAAACATAAAGCAAGGTTTGTAGCTCATGGATTTTCTCAAAAGGAATGCATTGATTATGAAGAGACATTTGCTCTTGTAGCCATATACACTTCTATCAGAACCATCATAGCTCTTGCAGCTAAGATGAAGTGGAAGTTACACCATATGGATGTGAAAACAACCTTCTTAAATGGTGTTATTGGAGAAGAAGTGTATATAGAACAACCTCAAGGGTTTGAAGTGGAAGACATAAAGACTCATGTTTGCAGGTTGAAGAAGGCTCTGTACGGATTGAAGCAAGCTCCTAGAGCTTGTTATTTAAGGATTGATGGTTTCCTAATGAGCTTGTTCTTTACCAAGAGTAAAGTTGATTCTAACCTTTACTTCAAGGTTATGAATGATGAATTAGTTATATTGTTGTTGTATGTGGATGAATTATTCTTAACTGGATAAGAAAATCTCATCACTAATTGTAAGAAGAAGATCGCTACAGAATTTGAGATGAAAGACCTAGGCTTAATACATTATTTCTTAGGTCTTGAGGTTTGGAAGAGCCCATAAAAGATATTCCTTAACCAATGGAAGTATGTAGTTGAAATACTGAAGAGGTTCAATATGTTGGAGTGTAAATCCATGAACACACCCATGGAAACAAAGTTGAATCTCCTCGTTGATACTTCATCATAATTGGTTGATGCTACGATGTATAGATAGATCATTAGATCGTTGATGTATCTGACGAATACCAGGCCAGATATATATTTTGATGTGAACACCTTGAGTTAGTATTTGGTAGAGCCCATACGTGTTCACCTTGTTGCTGAAAAACATGTGATGAGATACCTTAAGGGTACGTTGGACTTTTGTATCTATTATAATGGAGATCATGACTTTAGACTGATTGGTTATGTCGATTCAGATTTGGTTGGAAGTGTTTCTGACATAAAGAGCACTTTAGGATGTCATTTCAGCCTGGGGTCAGCCATGACTTCATGGCAAAGTAGGAAGCAATCTAGTATTGCTCTCAGCACGGCAGAAGCGGAATACATTGTTGCATGTTCTGCCATTTGTGAAACCATGTGGCTTCGGAAGTTGTTGACAAGTCTATTTGATCTGGATATAGAAGCAACTATGATTCTATGCGATAACCAAATTGCATAAAGATGACAGATAACCATGTGTTCCATGACAAGTCGAAGCACATAGAAATCTGGTATCACTACATTTGTGATATGGTGCAGAGGGGAGCTATAAAGCTCCAATATGTTGGAATGGATGAGCAAGTTGCAGATGTGTTGACCAAGCCTCTGTCTCGTGTAAATTTTGAGAACTTTTGAGACAAGCTTGGTATAGTCCGAAAGGACCTCCCTCGAAAGGGTGAGTGATGTTGATGATACTATGGTATCCTGACCAACAACTGGTAGCTCAGTTAGGATTTTATATCCTAGGGGACCGATCATCCCTGGACAGGTCCTGAAGGTCCGGTAAGGACGGTTTGTCAGAGTACATGTACATGTATATGCTAGTTGTGGTCAGTAGTGGTAGCTCCGTTAGGATTTCCACAATCCTAGGGAATCTCATGATTCTTGAGTAGATCCCGAAGGTACAATAAGGATGGTTTGTTAGAGTACCACGTGGTAGCTCCATTAGGATTTTATATCCTAGGGAATCTTATGATTCCTGGGAAGATCCCCAGGGACTATCATAGTACCACAAAATGTTTTTGATACACCTGCCTCATTTTGTTGCCCCGTGATGATGATGATGTTGTTGCTCCAACCTTGTGCTGTGATGATGATGTTGCTCCAGCCTCGTGTTGTGATAATGTTGTTGCTCCAGCCTCGTGTTGTGATGATGTTGCTCCCACCTCGTGTTGTTGATGGTGATGTTGATGATGTTATTGTTTTAGCTTTTATCCTAACTGGTGTTGATTTTTCAGGATCCGGCATCATGCTGTGAATGATGATGACGATGTTGTTCCAACTCCATGTTGTGAACGATGATGATGATTCCATTCCAGCTCCATGTTGTGAATGATGATGATGATGATACTCCAGATCCATGCTGTGAATGATGATGTTATTGATGATGAGAAAAAATTCTGATGATTTATAGATATGCCAGTCAGTGTTCCAGATGTTGTTGATGTTGTTTCCCTCTCTCTCTCTTGATGATGTTGTAGAATACCCTTCTTATTAAGGGGGAGTGCTGAAATATTGTAACTACAAAGAATATTCTACTTATTATTGAGTTATTATCTTATAGATCAATCCCCTTTTGTGGATTTATCATGTCAGACTTTGTATAAGACAAAATCCCCTTTTGTGGATTGGTCAAACCCTAATTATATGTTGCTAATTAAGAAGTCGACCCTCGGGCCTAATTAAAGTGGTTTTAGCCACTAAGTGAAGAAGTCAGCCATGCTTGATGAAGATACACCACCCTAGCGCCTACCAACCAGTATAAATAAGAGTGGAAGGCACCTCATTAGCTCACTCACTCAAGTCACTCATCTAGTGCGCAAGTTTGAAGGAAGTTGCAGTTACCAGTTGCCGAAAGAAGGAAGAGAGAGGCGCATTGCTCAGTGTTGGATATTCTCTTGTGTTTGGTTTATTATCTTGGCATTGTATTGACAATCTATATTAAGGAATTTTTTGTTGGGGTTTATCCCCCATAAGGGTTTCCCAGGATAAATGTTGTGTACCTTGCGTTGTGTATCTTTTAGTGATCATGCTTATGCTATTATTGTCCAGTAAATTGAAAAGAACTTAATAACATTATTGTATTCTCAAAGACTTTGATCTGAAGCTTCAGTTACCAAATATTTTATCTATCATAATATTTTTGCACTTTATGTAATGATAATTTAAATCTCTCTTTTATTGGCGGTCCAATTTTCATTCTCTCTATTTGTGGTATATGTTAGCACATGCCAACATTTTCAATTTTGGTAAAATTTGTGTTCTCAGGATAAAAAAAATTATAATTTTGGCATAAAGTTGGTTTTGAAAAATCTATGGTCTCTTAGATCCTTTGGGGAAAAAATTTCATCAATTGGGCAGCTTTTTGTAAGTCTAGGAAAATAAAAATTGGTTTTATTAGCCAAGTTTATACCCACGGGTTTATTACAAGACCTAAGTTCATCTGACCAAAGTATCCAAGTCCTACACAACACTAAGTTTCAAGCTGAGTATACACCAAGTTAGGAGGAGAAGCCATCGATTATACATGGGATCTTTGGTGTATATAAACACCAT
>JASDQU011400920.1:109716-123274 GCA_032191745.1 Picea mariana
ATATAGTTATGACAAACTTTTTACGTGTCTTTTTTTTCATATGTTTTATCATTTAATTTGGCTCATTTATGGATTAAATGTCTTCAAAAATTCTTAAGTTTAATCATTATTATTGGATTTGATCTTACGACTTCTTAGTATCCAAAATTTATTCACATTTCCTTTTTTTTTCTTCAATTGTTCACTATATTTTGTACCTTTTATGAATCAATCCCAAATCACCATTTTCAATGACCTGAGTTCACTTTCCATTTTGCAACTTTCTTTTCTATTAAAGATCTTCTTGTCCTCTCAAAATATCTTGAATTGACCATTGAGTCATCCAACCAAGTCAACAAGGTCTATGTGGCTCTTGTGTTATTTATAATAGGCAACTAAGTGTCTCCTTGTTATTAATATAGGTAGCTAAGTTACTTGTGTCTCCTTGTCCTTAATATAGGTAGCTAAGTTACTTGTGTCTCCTTGTACTTAATATAGGTAGCTAAGTTACTTGGTACGTGTGCTTTTATTTACTCCCCTTTCCTTTTATGAAGTTGTCTCTTCATTATTGAGGCCTATATATTGAGGAAGTATTGAGGTTTTTATGATCTATTCATCATTGTGGATCACAAAGGAGATAAAATGTGTGTATCTTATAGAGTTATAAGATTGAGGAGTTTTTGAAACTTATTGTAATAAGATTTGGCGATTAATAAAGTGATTCATCTTTGACCTAGATTTTTTTCCTACACATACATTGTATGGGTTTTATCATTATAAATCTTGTGCTCTCATCTCTTGTATTTTCTTCTTTTGGTTTGATTACAATAATGACACATGCTTGTAGGAGTGTAGAGGGTTGTTGATACTTACCTTCTTTATTTTCAAACATGATATTAGATTTATTCATCTAGTGTTCGAATTGTCTTAATAATTTCACATGTTCTAACTTTGGTGTGGAGTATTTTGTATATTTTTAGGATTTGAAGGCATCCTTAGGAGGCTCTTATTTTTTTTGGAAGAAGGTTCATCTCTTAAATATTTAGTAGAGCTTCAAGGATTTTTGTATCATTATATGCAAAACATCAAGGCTTTGGACTCTTTGTATTGCATCAAATCTCTACAATTAGTATTGTCTCTTTCATTTGGTTTCAAGGTTGAATCTTTTACTGGAAAATTGTGTTGGCTTTTGTAGGGATTGGAGAATCTATGTTTGAATATTGACACAATTTGGACTATCGATATGGATGGAATTGCCTCTTGAAGACAAACTAAGAAAATACATTTTCTCACCAAACCATAGTTGATATTGAGAAATTGGTACCACGGCTAGGTTCTACATGAAAAATTAGGCAAGAAGGGGGGTGTTATTTTTCTTTTTTCTAGATTCAATCATTTTAGCCTTCAAATTTCGATCCAAAGCTTCATGCTATTTTGGGAAAATTCTTTTTTGGGGATTTTTTCTTTGTTTCTAGAAAAATTATATTTATGAAGTGTGCGTGTGTACATTTCTATTTTTTCAAATTTTTATTTTTGGCAGTAAACTTCATAGGTTATAAATTTGTCATACAGTGTCCATTTGAGGTGATTTGTTTTTGCTTTTTTAGTGCACTTCCCATTAGTACACTCGGATTTGGAAAATCTACTCTTTGTGTTGAGTTTTTGGGTTCAAATGTGCATGATTTGGATGGCTCTAACTCACCTCTAACTAAGGTATTTGGAAAGAAAGATGGATAATGTGCTCAAGGGAAAAAACCTATGGCAGCTAGTCAATCATGACATCCAAAAGCTTGTGAACACAATATCAAACAACCTATAGGTATATTTTTAAACTAAATTTTTTACTATTAAGGCATTGGGGAGACATGTTTCCTTGTATGACAACACCGATGATATATCAACCTACTATTTAGAAATTTCATGGTTTGGATCTTAGATATTTTAAATGAAATAAACGATCTCTTACTAACATTAAGAATTATAATGTAACATTAAGTCATTGTGGGAGTGATTAATGAAAAAATGGTGATGATTTTATTATCTTGGTCGAAAAGAGAGTACCTCTCCTTTATGATATCTTTATTAATTCTATGAATAAAGCCATTGATATGTTTAAGAGAAGACATAAGCCCAACTTTGAAGAATTTTGCAAAGGTCTTATATATGGATAGCATAAACTTATTTATTCAAGATAAAAGTTGTTGTCCATACCTATGTAGCACATGGTAACATGTTTCTAGCTAAGGGATCCAAAACGGATTTGAAACTGATTCATGGTGCTAGTACTAATGCTTCTAGTTATCCATTCAAGTCCTTTATAATACTAATGCATGTATTTCTCATCGAAATGAATGGAAACTGTGTAGGTGTTATGGCAAGTCTAATCATCTAGAGATGAATAATTTTATGAGGCATATAAAGAGATTACAAAGTAGAAGAAGAAGGATGTTATAAAGAATCAAGGTTTCTAAGATGAGAATCTTGATCGTGTTTCCTTTTCTAATAAATCTAGGAAGACTCCCCTCCCTTTTGTAGAATGGATCATGAATTTAAGAGCTTCTCATCATATAACAAGGAATTCTTCTTACTTGTTACTTTTTACAAGAAAGATAAGCATCCGAGTTTGATAATTTATATTTGTGATTATAGCCACCTTTTAGTTCTTGGTTTAGGAAATGTGTATGTTCCAGATGGTGGATTGAAAGATGTGTTCCAGGTAATGGGGTGACAATTCAATTTGTTCTTTATCTATCATGATTGCCAAAATGGTTATAAGTTTGAAGCTTAGTCTAGTGAATATGTTTTAAAGGATATAAATACTAGTTTAGAATTGTTTATCTTGTTCTATTAGCCATAATGGTAATTTGTACAAATTTGTTGGTTTATCTATGTCTACAAATAATCCCTTATATGCCCCAATTTCTTGTGTTCATCTTAAAAGTGAATTATGGCATGAAAGGCTAGATTAATTCCATTATGGAAAATTGAAGTTGATGAATAAATTAAAAATGGTATATGGCTTACCTTCTCTCATTACTACTAAGGATGTTTATGAGGTTTGTGTACATGGAAATCATGATTTAAGGAAGAAGTTTGAGAAGGACAAGATTTGTTGTGATGAAGAAAAGTTTCATCTAGTTCACAGTGACATATGCAAGCTTCTTGAGGCTCCTTTTTTTTATCAAGTTTGTATGTGTTATCATTTTTATTGGTGATTTTCATAGGCATGCTTGGGTCTATTTATTAAAGCATAAAAGTGAAGCTTTTGTTGAATTTAAAGAGTTTAAGACCCTAGTTTATGAGGTTTGTGTACATGGAAATCATGATTTAATGAAGAAGTTTGAGAAGGACAAGATTTGTTGTGATGAAGAAAAGTTTCATCTAGTTCACAGTGACATATGCAGGCTTCTTGAGGCTCCTTTTTTATCAAGTTTGTTTATGTTATCATTTTTATTGGTGATTTTCATAGGCATACTTGGGTCTATTTATTAAAGCATAAAAGTGAAGCTTTTGTTGAATTTAAAGAGTTTAAGACCCTAGTTGAAAGAATATGATACACAACTTAAGGTCCTTTGTGTTGATAATATAGGGAGAGTGTACCAAAAATAAGTTTGAGGCATACTTGAGAAAGAAAGAGATAAAATGTCAAAGAATTGTTCCTTACACACCATAACAAATTGTGGTTATTGAAAGAAAAAATAAGAATTTCTTAGAAATGGATAGATATATGTTACACTCTAAGGTCTCATTGAAAATATTCTTGGGGGAAGTTATTTATTATGGAGGCTACATTTTGAACATGGTACCTATTAAAGCAATTTTAAATGTTACTCTTAGGGGGAAATGAAGTGGAAAGATAACATAAATGCATCTTTATTGTTTATAGTAAGGACTCTAAAGCATACAAGCTATTTGATTATTTGGAAGGATGTTTAGTTTAATGAAATTTTTTGCACCACCAAATTCAATTAAGCCTCGTGTATTAATCTGAATTTTCCTTATGTTGCATCTTTTGTTGATATTACATTTATTAATAAATAAAATTTATGTGTAGAGGCTTCAATTCCTATTTTTACTTCAATTATTATTAACAATTTTATTATCTATGTAAGTTGCTAGTGGTGAAGATAATACTAGTAGATGACTCTTTGTTTGGTCAATAAATTTTGAAATGGTAGGCTCTAATGTGAGTGATCCTTTTGACAGAAGGAAGACTCTATCACATCTATCTCTTATGTGGAAGGTTTTGGACAAGCAAACCTACAGATTATGAAGATGCTAAAGGGAAGCAAGAATGAAGAAGGCTATGGAAGAAGAATGTGTCTCCCTCATCAAGAATAAGACTAGGAATTTATTGCCACTTCTACATGTAAAGAATATTTTACGATGTAAATGGGTCTACAAAAATAAGTTCACTACATTGGATATGTGGAGAAGCATAATGATTGTTTAGTAAAAGAAGGTTGATTACACTCGGACCTTTGCCAATGTTGCTAAAATGCAATGTACATAACTAGTAGAAACAACAATTATTGAAAATTTATTAATAAACATAAAGTACAAAAAGTAAATAAGCAGGATAGTGATATAGAACTTGCAGAATATAACCCTTGTATTAATAACCCATAAAAGAGTGAGCAATTTTCACAAGCCTCTTCAAGGAGATGACCTCATATTCGGTAGAGCTTCAATACAATAACAACACTTGAAAAAGCATTACATAGTCTACTAGCTCTACAAATAACTTCTCTCTAGGACAACCTCTTATTCAGTAGAGCTTCAATACAATAACATCACTTGAAAAAGCATTGCATAGTCTACTAGCTCTACAAATATCTTCTCTCTAGAAAAACCCTATCTACTTGTGGTCCCATCACTAATGTGTACCAACCACTTAGTGGGCCTTAATTAATAAAGATGACCCTTTTAAATTGATTAACTACGAACAAACTACCTAATGGGCCTTATTCAAAGAAGATGGACTTGTACTTTAATTAACTAATTTCTAAGTACCCTAGAGTAGGGAGCTTAGGGTAGGTCATGCAATGCCCTCCCCCTACAAGAGAATCATTCTCTCGAAGGTTGGATATATGAAAATTGTTTTAAAATCATTGTTGGTTTCTAGGTGTCATGATCTAGTTGTGTTTCCTTCCAATATATTAGGACTTATTGATTGTGTGTTGACCTAATCAACTTTCACATGTGGCTAGTACTTCCTTTGGTTGTAACAAAATGGAACCTTCTTAAGCGAGGTTTGAAGGCTAGACTAAACTCATAAATTTGTCCCTACAACCTTCTCCAAACAAAACACATAAAATATTGGGTGAATTTTGGAGTGGGTTGGAAGAGACAACCAATATGCAACTTGTATAATGTGTTGGAGTATTTGATAGGGCCCATCGAATTTTTGGTGTTATCTTATGGGAGCCCTTAGATTTGAGAGAGGTATTATTATAGGGTTGGAGAGGAAGGAGCACCATATCCTCTTCTTCAAAATGTTTCTAAGAGTGGAATTCATTGGCTTGTTGCTTCATTAAATTTTGACAACACCAAATTGTCCTTAAGTGTGTGGAGAATAGTTGCTTTAGTGTTGAGAGTGCAATCCACTTCTGTAACCTTGGATATGCTTGGTAAATATGACACAACTAATGGAGTATTTTGGCCATAGATAACTTCATATGATGACATTTTGGTGGCACTATGATAAGTGGTGTTATAACACCATTAAGCAAAGGGTAGCCACTCAACCCATTGGCGTTGTCGGTCCACTATAAAAGACTATAAGCAGGTGGTTTCCAAACATTTTTTGACCACCTTGGTTTGACAATATATTTGGGGATGATAAGTTATGCTCATGTGAAATTTTATGCCTTGTGGTCTAGACAACTGCTTCTAGAATTTGTTGTTGAAGGTGGGATCACAATCCCACACAATGAAAGTAGGCATGTAATGCAACTTAAAAATATGATCCATGAAGACTTGGGCCATTTTGGGGGATGTGTATGGGAATTGTTATAAGTCTCAAAAGTGAGCATATTTGGAAAGGTGGTTAACTACTTGTTGCCTGGTTTTGGGAGGCACGCTATAAAATTCATGGAATTGCAAGTCCAGATAGTTGTTGGGATTGGTAGTGACTACAATACCCAAAAAGTATTCACTGATTCATATGTGTTCCTTTGACAAGATTCACATTGATTACAAAAGTATGGATGTATTCTTACATTCTTACCAAAATAAAAAGTGTTAAGCTCATTTGTAGGTTTTTTGAAAGCTAGAGTGACCCATTGTACGGAATGAATGCAACTCCTTTAACACTTTTTGTTTTAAAGAATAACTCTACACTAGACAAATATAACCTTTATACAACAAGGTATCCTACCACCAAGTATATCATGTTAACACGTATTATTATAAGGGGGGTTGTTTTCCCTAAGGAAGTGGCACCTTGGTCAAAATGCGAGAAAAGGGGCTTAAAAACCCACAAACGACGTTCAGCCTAAGTCAGGGGTTTGATTTGATATTTTGGCGCCCACGCAGTCCCATTCATCTCATCAGCTCTGTATCATCAGCCTCCACGTCGACCTACCAAGTCCTCCCTGCAAGCGTCCAGCAAAGCTCCAGATGGTGAAGTTCAAAGTGCAGCTCGTCCTGATCTCGATGCAGATAGTTCATGAAAGTGAGGCGACATTTGAGACATTGTCTCATCGCATAAATGGAAATCTAGAAAGGACTGGCAGAGTAGAGCTTGTGTCGGATAGGGGAAGGCATGCGCAGAGGAGACTGCATGCGTAGTCTGACTGAGAAGACACAGACGTATGGCATTGGACGAAAAGCTCTAGCATGCCTCTGCTGGGTGAATTTTTGAGTATATGTATTTAGTTTTGAGTTTTATTATAGGTCGATGGTTGAGATAAGCTCCTGCATTGTAAACTTTTTATAAAACACTCTGGTTATCTGGTTATGGAATTCGTTCTGAGATTTCTTATTTGATGAAAGTTAGCTTCCTGTTTCCATGCTTTATTGCGTCTGATACTGAATGTTCATGATTGAATGATTCACATGGATGTTTATGATTGTGTTGTAATGAATGTTGGATTATAACACGGTTATAGCGCTTTCAGTCTCCTGAACTTTGAATCCAAGAGGATCTTGTTTTCTAAGTTTTTTCTTCTTTAGGCTATTGGAAGACTTGTTGTCCAAAGCCGACCTTTTCATTTTCTCCTCAATTTCTTCCTCCTGCTCACCCTTACTACAACTTACTAACTAAATTCGAATCAAGACCTTATTTGTGTGTGCATGTTGGTCCAGCTTTCTAAGTTAAAATGATATTATCCTGAGTCTACGCCCATTCGACCCCCTTTAAATTATTCATTGTGACATACAAACGGATGGGTACTGGGCTTACCTCTATCGCAATCCAGAGGTGACTTTTGGTGCTAACATTTATGGCATCCTTGCTGAGGAACAAATTGAAGACCTTTCCCTGGGTAGAACCTTTGAAGATTGAAGGTGCATCAGATATCAGAACCTTTGAAGATTGTACTTGCACCTGGCGACTCCACTGTTTCAGTGGGGCTGCTTCTAGCTACACCTGAAGTTCCCTAGGAGAACACAATGATTAGATCTGTTCTTTGACGGTGAACAAAGACCAGACACACTCATTCTGCATATCATTCACCTGGCGACTCCATGATTAAAGAATCGATTGGTGACTCCACTGGTTCGAAATGGACAAAATCTTGGCTCGAAGGTTTACTCCCTTTAATTTTTCGGTTGTTCCTGGTTTTCCTAATGTTGTTCCTACTCCAGACGAGTGGGTTGATTATTTGCCCATATTTAAAGAGCATAAAGAGGACAACCCTTCTCAGCATCTTTGTGAGTTTCGTGAACTCATGCATCAGTGGGAGATACATCATGAGGATGTATTGTTGAATATGTTCATTTTCTCGTTAGCAGGAGATGCTCGTGAATGGTATCACTCTTTACTCCCTGCTAGCATCTCCTCCCTGGGAGAATTTCATGCAGCTTTCAATAGGCATTGTCAAAAGTTTGATTCCTCTGAGTTTATCTGTCATAATTGTTGTGAGGAATATAAAGATTGTATTCAAGACATGGATGTGTCTGATGGAAGCTGTGAGGATGAAGACTGTGAAGATGAAGGAGATGCTTTGGGTGAGTTGGTGGAGCAGGTAAAATAAATTTCTACAGACTTAGAAAAACTGAAGGCAGAATGTGCTTGTTGCTCGTTTGAAAGGGACCCAGAGAGGTTTCCAGTCCTAGGAGAAAATGTTCTTTGCCACCCTGCTCATGATGGTGAGGTTGAGGATTGCATAGCCATAGAGGTAGCATATTATGCCCCTAATGCACCCGTTGTCTCAGATTTAAATGAAGAAATAGTTGTGTATTCAGATGAAGAGCAGTAGATCCCTACATCATATTTTAATGACTCGGGGAGAAGCCAACCTGTGTATGACGGCTATGAATCAAATTTTGAGTTGGATATGAATGAGTTCCAACAACATGCAACAGAGTCATTTCCTTTATACATTTAGGAAAAGCATTGTATGGAAATCATCCATCCTGGGCCTACAGAAGACCAAGAGCAGAGCTTTCCCACGATTCTCATTTATGATGATTATGAATCTGATCCTTAGGAGAGCTATGAAGAAGAAAAGGAGTAGTAGAAGGGGCAGTTTATCTCTTGTCCAGAGCCTGTAAGTGAGAAGCCATCTTCTGAGGTCAGTTAACCTCCATCAGCCTCTCACCCACCTGATCTTGCCAGAGAAATCCAGCAATGTGTGAGCAGTTGTGTAGCAGAGAAGGCTGCTTGTTCTAAATTTTTTGGAGTTTGTCGCTTGTCCTATGAGCCTGTGAAGGAATACAAGGAGTTGTATTTCCTTCATGTTTTGAAGTTGCCTAGCTTTATCCTAACCTCATCATTAGGAGGAAAGCTGAAGAATGTAACTGTTCTTCTGTCACGGTTGCATTATCTGTTATCAATCATTGACAGAGTAAACAAATTTGCAGCTAGGAAGTTGCTTGAGTGGCTATGGTGGAAGTTTGCTTTCACCTAGAACTATGTAAAAATTAATTAGTCTAGGATGTACATAAATAAGCTCCTTTGGAGCCCATGTGTTTTTCTTTCGTTTTTAGAATAGTGTGCTTGTTGGCTTGTATTTTCTCAGCAAGATGTTTTGAGCTTGACTCCATAGCCCAATGCAGAAGGCGACTAGAACTAGTGAAGATCTTAGAGCCTCGCAGGGAGGACTCTATCCCCCATGGAGCCTAATGTTAACACATATTATTGTAAAGGGGGTTGTTTTCCCTAAGGAGGTGGCACCTTGGTCAAAATGCGACAAAAGGGGCTTAAAAAACCACAAACGACGTTTAGACTAAGTCGGGGGTCTGATTTGATATTTTGGCGCCCACGCAATCCCATTCATCTCGTCAGCTCCCTATCATCAACATCCACGTCTGTCTGCCAAGTCCTCCCTGCAAGCGTCCATCAAAGCTTTAGATGGTGAAGTTCAGAGTGTGAATTGTCCTGATCCCGATGCAGAAAGTTCATGAAAGTGAGGCGACAATTGAGACATCGTCTCACCGCATAAATGGAAAACCAGAAAGGACTAGCAGAGCAGAGCTTGCATCTGACAGGGGAAGGCATGCGCAGTCTGACTAAGAAGACACAGACATATGGAATTGGACGAGAAGCTCGAGCACGCCTCTGTTGGGGAAATTTTTGAGTATATGTATGTAGTTTTGAGTTTTATTACAGTTCGATGGTTGAGCTAAGCTCCTGCATTGTAAATTTTTTATAAAGCACTCTGATTATCTGGTTATGGAATTCAATCTGAGATTTCTTGTTTGATGAAAGTTAGCTTCATGTTTCCATGATTTATTGCGTCTGATACTGAATGTTCATGATTGAATGATTCACATGGATTTTTATGACTGTGTTGTAATGAATGTTGGATTATAACACGGTTATAGCATTTTCAGTCTCTTAAACTCTGAATCCAAGAGGATCTTGTTTTCTGAGTTTTTTCTTCTTTAGGTTGTTGGAAGACCTGTTGTCCATAGCAGACCTTTTAATTTTCTCCTCAATTTCTTCCTCTTGCTCACCCTTACTACAACTTACTAACTAAAGTCGAATCTAGACCTCATTTGTGTGTACATGTTGGTCCATATTTCTGAGTTAAAATGATATTATCCTGAGTCTGCGCCCGTTCGACCCCCTTTAAATTATTCATTGTGACATACAAATGGATGGGTACTGGGCTTACCTCTGCCGCAATCCAGAGGTGACTTATGGTGCTAACATATCCCATAGGGGGATTGGGTTCCTCCTAAAGTATTTGGATAAGTTGAATCATTGTGTCATTTCCCAATCATTCTTATTGGGTTTCTACAAACCAATTTCATATGATTAAGGATAAATCAAAGGTAGATCCTTCCTCCTCATATTTCCTAGACAAAGCATTGGCCACCACATTCTCTTTTCCCTTATTATATATGATCTCATAATCATACCCTAGCATCTTAGTGATCCACGTGTGCTACTCTAAGGATGATAGTCTCTATTCCCAAAAGTACTTTAAATTGTGATGGTCCATCTTGATGTGGAAGCACTTGCCAATGAGATACAAGTGACAAATATAGACTTTAGAATGGATAGATATCATTTATTTCTCATGGGTGGAATTTCCTCACACATTTTACTGGTGAATGCCAATGGGTGGCCCTTTTAATGCATTAACATTGCTCCAAGACCTTTGTCAAGGCATCACATTCTAAGACAAAAAATTAGTGAAATTAGACACTACTAAGATAGGTGTATTACACATGGGTTTCATTAAAGATGAAAAGGATTACTCTATAGAATCATTTTATTCAAAGGCATTCTTTGTTTAGCAAGGCAATTAAGGACATTTTGATTTTCCCATAATTATGCACAAACTTTCTATAGTATCCCATAATTCCTAAAAGCCATGTAAGCTTTTTAGAGTCATAGGGCATGGTCAATCTTGCATAACCTCAATTTTAATGAGATCCACTCATGCCCCATCTTGACTAAGTATGTAACCCAAGTATTTGTTGGGTCAATCTTGACTCAGTCATAACGTAGTTAAGATAACCTTGATTTGGTCATTAATGGGTTTATTATCAGTGGTTTAGTGGCCCATGGTATTGGGTAACCTATGGTAGTTTCCCACAATATTACATATGATGAAGCCTATTTATTGGATTGAGATACACCATTGTAAGATGCCTCAATTGGATGGCACTGACCTGACTTCCCTGGTTTGGCCAAGGTTAATAGATATCTATTAGGTTTTGGTTTTCCTGTAAGGGTTTCCAAGGTAAATCTCTTGTGTCTATTTATGTGCATGCTTCTTGTTGTGTTATTTCCCTCTCTCAATTTTAACATAACCCTTCTGGTCTACATCATTGTTAGGAAGAGAGGAGTTAGTAATAGACTCGTGCATATAAATTTAAGTGATGTTTCATGGGTTTATGAACCATGGTGAATGGAACATGGAAATGGAGCATTGGTTGAAGCACATACAAGATAGAATCTAAAGAAGTGCTTTGTTAAGGAGTGATTCATTTGGTTCATTGTATGAGAGGAATGAAATAAAAGAAGTAGCTATATGCTTCAAACATCATTTTCTCAAGCATATAGCTGTAACCATGTTTATGGAGTTATATTTTATCACATGTAAATGGGAATATGGTTGTAAGTCCAATTTAGGCATGTGTGCCCTTGGTTTGAAAGTTCATACGTGTAAAGTTTAAACATAAACTTAGATGATAGGGGGGGCATGTTGTATTCCCGAATACCCAATTTATAAACTTTGAGGGGGGTAGGTGTTTATCCCAAGTCAATTCTAAAGGGCGGATTGTTGGTTTTATCTTAATTTGGTCATATAGTAGTTAAGATAACATTGACTTGGTCATTACTGGGTTTACGATTGGTGGTTTACTGACCCATGGTATTGGGTAACCCAAGGTATTTTCCCATGGTACTACATATGATGAAGCCTATTTAATGACTTAAGGAAATCCATTGTAAGATGCTTCAATTAGCCAGTGTTGGCCTGGCTTGGTCGTTTTAGCCAAGGTTAATAGATATCTATTAGGTGATGGTTTTCCTGGAAGAGTTTCCAAAGTGAATCTCTAGTGTCCATTATGTGCATGCTTCTTGTTGTGTTATTTCTCTCTCTTAGTTTTAACAATGTTACACTCCAGAAGCTTCAAAAACACATTTGGAACATTTGAGGAACAATTGGTTATATCGAAGTAGTTGGAGGTATTTATCACATTCTCAACATGTTATTCTCAAGTTTTGTTATAGATTAAGATATCATCAAAGAATACAAGCACAAAATTGCATAGGAAGGGCCAAACAAGTTTGTTCATCGGGCTCTGAAAAATTTGGATGGGGCATTACAAAGGCCAAAAGACATCACTAAAAACTCATAATGTCCTTCAAGTGTACAAATGTCATATAAGTAACATCCACTTCCTTCATCCTAATTTGGCGGTACCTTGAGCAAAGGTTCAGTCTAGTGAAGAAATTGGCACCATGAAGTTCATCATTATCTGGGATGCAAAACCTATCTTTGATGGTCAAATTATTAAGATCATGGAAGTTAGGACACATGCACCAATTTCCTTCTTTCTTCAAAACCATGACTAATGGGTAGGACTAAGGGATAATATTGTACAAATTATGTTGGCCTCCAATAGTTCATGGACAATCTTTTCAATTTCATTATTTTATGAAAAAGTGTTCCTATAAGAATGCACATTGGGTGGTTGACTACTAGGAATCAGTGGAATACCATGTTCATGCTCACCATGTGAAGGAGCTAATCCATGAGGTGTTTTAAATACCCATTGATGCTTAGTTAGGACCAACTACAAATTAGAGTGAATTTCTTATGGGGGATTATCCATAACTTGGATGCCATTGAATTGGACGATAATGTTGGAGTGTCCTTTATTCAAGATCTTTTCTATATGATGAGAGATGATAATCTTTGAGGGGTCTAACTTGAGCCCCTTTAGGTTATGTTTATGGCATTCCTTAATTAATATCATAAATAAATCCTTGAAATCCATGGTAATTAGACCTAATGTTCGTACCATTCGGCTCCAATCAGTACATCACAACTATTCATTTTAATAAAAAACATGTGGGATTTGAGTTAGTAGTACCCCATTTGAATTTTGACTCTCTCACTCTTTCCACCATATTTCATCATACAACCATTGGTTCATAATTTGAAAAATGTGCACCATGAATACATAACATTGAGTTTCTTCTACAACTTGCCTATGAATAAAATTGTGGTAATTCCATTATTAATTAAAACAGTCACCCTTTGGTTCTTGATGTAGCCAACCAACTTCGTCTAGGGAGGTGAAATTCCTGATAAATCTTAGAGGGAAATTTAGGTTTCCTCATGAGGAGGCTCTAGGGTGGTTTCTTCTTGAAGAGGAGGTGTGGTGTCCTCTAAATCTAGCTTGGTATTGGTTTCCTTGGAAATTTCCTCAGGTTAGTTGGATTGGGCCA
>JASDQU011400921.1:46873-57155 GCA_032191745.1 Picea mariana
AGATTGGGCAGGGAGTGCAAATGATTGTTTCAGTTTGGGATCTACTATGATATCATGGGCTAGCAGGAAACAGAAGTTTGTTGCACTTAGCACTGCAGAGGGAGAATATATTGCAGCTTGCAATGCTTGTACGGAAGCAGTATGGCTCCGTAAGCTGGTTTCTGGACTATTTGATCAACTGTTGGATTCGACTGTGATATATTGTGATAATCATAGTTGTGTGAAGCTTTCAGAAAACCCTATGTTCCATGACAGGTCAAAGCACATTGAGATCAAGTACTATTTTATCTGTGATAAAGTCCAGAAGGGAGAAATAGATCAAGTACATCTTCATTGATGAGCAGACAACTGAAATTTTGACGAAACCTTTGTCCAAGATAAAGTTTACATACTTAAGGGACAAGCTGGGACTTGTGGAGATTGATCCCTTAGTTGAGAGGGAGTGTTGATCTGTATCATGCTAGTACATCTTAGAGATGATGCATATGCCTGAATCGCATCATGCTAGTACAGCTTAGATATGATGCAGTAGCATCATGCTAGTAGAGCTTAGAGATGATGCAGATGACTCGAGATGATACAGTGGAGATACCTTCCATGGTTGAGAGGGAGAAGATGACTTCCTCGGTTGGGAGGGAGTGTTGATATATGGCATCATGGATAGTCAGTGTGTTGGTGGACAGACATTCTTCAGGCAGAGAATGGTCCAGGCAGAACAGATTGTTGGTGGACAGACATTCTCCTTGTGGAGGATGGTCCAGGTTGACAGATTGTTGGTGTACAGGCATTCTCCCTGTGGAGGATGGTCCAAGTTGACAGATTGTTGATGTACCATGGATAGTTATTCTCCTGGGGCATTGCCTGGACAGGTAGAATGGTCCAGGACAGCTATTCTTCTGGGACGTATGTCCAAATTAGAAGACTGGTCTGTCTCCCTGAGTTCACAGTAGTGACGAGAGTGGGGAGATTGGTACAGGTCAGACATTTTCTTTGAGTTCAAAGTAGTGGTCGGAGGGAAAATGGTCGAGGAAAGCTATTCTTCTAGAACGTATGTCCAAATTAGAAGAATGGTCCTTGTAGCCCATGGCATGGCTTTCAACACCTAGGAGGACAACTATTCTTCTAGGATGTATGTCCAAATTAGAAAAATAGTCCTTGTAGCCCATGGCGTGGCTTTCAGCATCTGGGAGGACAGTTATGCTTCTAAGACCTATCTTCAAATTAGAAGAATGGTCCTTGTAACTCATTGTGGGGGTTTCATCATCTGTTGGGACAGTCATTCTTCTAGGACGTATGTCCAGATTAGAAGAATGGTCCATGTATCACTATGTTGAGTGAATGACTTATGCGAGACACTCTGTTGAGTGCACTAAGTCTAGCAAATGACTTATTCAGCATCATGCCTGATTACTTAGATGGAGTATGGCCTCGAGAGATGATGCAGAGGATGATATGATTTGATGCCAGGAGACTGTTGTACTGCATGGTTATAGCTTGTGTAGCTATTAGTTGATTGCAGTGGAGATTGTGTGTCTCTGGACAGTAGCTATGTACTACTGTGGTGGATGTGTTCCCCTGGTAGTGACTGTATGTCACTAGATAATAGTCACACGCTATTAGGAGTGGTTGTGTACCACTGGATAGTAGTTGTGTACTACTATGGATCAACATTGTTGTGATCTATTGGATGGCATTATAGTAATTGTGCACTACTACTGGATTTCCATGGAGACTACAAGTAGTGTTGAAGGTGTTTCCTAGGCTGGTGTGCCAACCAGTAGTGTTGGAAGTGATTGCCAGCTAGATGGATAGTGATGATGATGCTCGTGACTTGATCTGTGTGATCATGAGATAGACTGTGTGGCTATGATGATGCTACCTGTAGAATGGTCTGCAAGACTATGTGAACCTTGCCCATGCCATGTGAAATGGATGGATGTGTTTGAGACCATTACAACTAATACCTTCCTAGCTAGGAGGGAGTGTTGATATTATGATAGTTGCGGGAGATATTAACCTCCATGTGTAACCTTTGGCTAGAATAGAATATTCCGGAAGCAAGAGAAACCCTAAACAGATGTGTAGAAACCCTAGAAGACAAGTCAACTCAATAAAAGAATTAATATTAAAGTACTACCCTCAAGAAAGAGAAGTCGGCCTAGACAGATGACAAGGAGCACTATAAATAGAGGGCGCTTGAGCTCATTTGTTCTCACTCACCTCACTCACTCTCTCAAGTATAGTTCAAGTTTGGAGTTGCAGCTTCAAGGATGGAAGGTGGATCCTCTGGGGTGATTCTTGGTCTCTCTCTCTCTCTAGCGCTATCTAGCCTAAGATATGCGCCTTACCTTCTAGTATCTCTTGGTGGTATTCTTGGTGACATTCTTGGTGGCATTTTGATATTCTTGGTGGTATTCTTGGTAAGTGCAACTGCAACTGCTGCAACTACAGTTGAGTATTGTTCTTGTTCTGTGGTTTTGGGAGCGCTATCTTTGGAGAAATATGCACTCTCTTGGTTATCTGTTGGTTCTAGTGTTGCTTCCAGAATCATTCTATCTAGTAAAGGTTATGGTGCTCGAGGGTGGCTACGTGCCTATGGTTGGGTGACAATAGTGATATTGTCTATGGTAAAAAGAGTACATCGAAATATTCTAACACGGTCCCCTATTGGGTAGGTCAATCCCCAAGTCAAGGAATGTTTCCCAAGAAGACCCTCTCTAGGCCATGCAGTGGGTATGAGATGGGTTGGGGTAGTACTTTTGGGCATGGATTTCTTGACATACCAAGGGCTCATATTGTCTCATTTATGGGTGCCTTTGTGGAGGGTGTGTTGCATCCCTTTGTTTGCAATGCAACATATTTCCAAGCCCTTTATTTGCGTTTCATTTTTTATGGTCCGAACATTGAGTGCTATGTGCAATGGAAAGAAAAAAAGCATTGCAATGCCACTTGAAGTTAGAACACATTGAGTTCCATATGCACTGGAAATTAAAGGACATTGCAATGCATTCCCCCATCAAGTGGAACATTTTTATTCATTTTCTTTTTAAAAGGTCCTTCATTTTTACAAAGAAGAGTTTCATTGCTCTCAGGACCTTAGGGCGAGCATCTAGAACGATAGGTTATGGATTTTGACTTTTATAGTGCTACAACACCTCTGGGCCTTGAACGCCTTCTTCCCATGAAATGAGGTACAAGCCCTTCTTGGGGTCAATGAACCCAAAAACCCAAAAGATGAGGAAACAGAGGGGAAGAGGTGTGAAAAGTGGTAAGTTTGAGCAGGAATGGTATGATGAACCTTCAAGGAGACCCCCCAGTAGAAACCCTTTTTCTGAGGGTGAACCACTTACTAGGAAACCATGTCAACCACCAAGGTGAAATAAGGCAAAAGGTATAATTTCCAAGCAAACATTCCATAATCAAGAAAGGACCCTTTCCAACATGCTCAAATGCTTCAATTACTAAGGTGACACTTACCATGAGATTGGATTTAATACCTGATGAAGCAAGACATGTTGTCCTTTCTGGGCCAGGCCGATGTGGCGAACGCTGCTATGCTACAGACAATGAATGGTGATGTGTGGTGGAGAGGAGGGACTTTGTCTGCTCAATGTGGGATCAGTTGGTTACCTGGCTCTCGGCACTCCATGTCTACTACCTTCAAGCCTCGAGACATCATCTCCTTAGTTAACCCTAGGTTGGGGGGGTAACACACCCATATGGGCTACGCCTCCTAGTCCGCTTCAAATGTTGAATCGATCCATTAAGAAGGATACAAGTACTAGATTACATCTCTTTACATCAAACAATGGCTTTCAAAACAAAGCTTCAGACCCTTATAATTTCAAAACTTCGCATAATTTGCAAGAAGGATCGTGAGATCAAAGCTTCAAGGTGTGATATGGAAACTCTACGATGATAGGGTCTCAATGTATTGATACAGCACGAAATAGATCGATTTGAGTTTTGGTAGATTTGGGACGATGACAATTCCATTAACAAAACCGATTTGAATCTCCTCATCACTACTGATGCTGACAACTAGCTCGTCATCGAGCATGTGCATCTACCTAAGAGCACTGACGTGGAGATACTGCATCAGGTCGGAGCATCCATCCATGTAAATCCTAACCTCTTTTTCTTCCAACCATTCCACATGGGAAACAACCCAAACGATGATGGCAACAAGGTTACAGGGAAGGTTGAAACATGCAGTGCACCAAGGTAGTTGAACGAGAGACCCAACAGGTCACCAACGACACCATACTCGACAACTGCCTGCTACAGATTTGCGCTCAAAGGAAATCGATCTTGCGACCTCCAATTCTCTAACAAAATCTGTACTCTGGGTAGATAGTGTTGATGCTAGTGGTAGCATCGGACATGTATTTCCACACAAGTCTATGTGTCTAGACGTGTGGAAATCGTCCACAACCTTTTATTCTTGAATTTACTTTAATTAAAGTAATTATTGAAGTAAACTACTTTTATTAATTAATTAGGTTATCTAAGGAAAGTGTTAAAAGTAATTAGCATGTAAATATCAAGTGAGGTGAGAAGTAATCTCAACCGTCAATCATTTTGGAGATTAGAAATAGATTATAACTCATAATTATAAAAGCAAGGCTAGGGTGAAGGAGGGAGACACTTGATACTTGAGATTCTTGAAAGTAGAGAAGGATCTTTGATTTCAAGAGGATTGGATCACGAAGGACTATGATTCAAGATCTTAGATGGGTGGAGAAGGACTTCCATCTAGAGATCAAATCAAGGAGAAAAGTGAACAAAGGCTGTCCCGGATGGGTTTCAGTCGAGTGAACCCACAGGGAAGAGTTGCGTCATACAGAGTTTTCCATAGAGGATTTTCGTACATGTAAGCGGATGCCAGTGGAGACAGGCACGTGTATGCGTACGTGTACGCAGATGCCAGTGGAGATGGGTACATGTACGCGATTGCACAGTAGGGACAGTTGCATAGATCTTGAAAAGCGTGTAGTTTTGAGTCTTACAGCGAAAGAGACTTTGTTAGGTTTCTCTGCAGTTGTATTAAATATTTCTCTAAGTGGGCCATTATCCATGTTACGGGAGCCCTGATTTTCACATAATAAAATCATTCTTAGCACTAGTTTTCCCTCTGGAGTTTTTCCAGGGGTATCTACCCAAAAATATTGGTGTTCATGTATGCATGACTTGGTTTCCTTTTTTTGCTTCCGTTGTATGTTTAAAGTTGAATATTTCAACAGTGTATTTTTGTTTTGTGAGTTGCTAATCTAATTTGCAAGAAGCAAATCACTAGATAACAAGATACCTAGGTGCCGAAATAAAAGGTTTTCAACATGGTATCAAAGCACATGCTCTGAAGGGAAGCCAAATCTTAGATCCATAGCAGTTGATAGCATATCTATCAAATCTACAGGATCTCTTAGCAGATCCATAATCAACAAGAAGAAATCAAAGGACAGATTTCAAGGGAATAGTCATACTAAGGTAGAACAAGGGTTTTGCAAGTTTACGGAGGTGTACGCAGGTCACAAAAGGGACAATCGCGTACATACTACATATGCGAGCGTCTTTGAGCACAGTGGCGTGTACGCGGGATGCAGTGAGCACAGGCATGTACATATGCGGGCTCTAGTGGTGACAGTCATATACAAGTCCGTACAAGTTGGTACAGGTGCAGTTTTCAGCAGCACGTTATTTCCAGGGCAGGTTATCAGGCTTAGAGATGGTAGCAACATCGTTAAGAGTTGAAGATAGATTGGATGGAACATCCAATTTCCTCTCTTAGAAAGCAATAGTAACTTTGGCATTTAAGAAGTATGACATGGTTTCTTTTTCGGGCACCGAGAGTAGATCCAAGGGGATCTCGGATCTTATCCATTCAAATGTGAGTGGACCAATGTCAGTAGCATCATTACAGGGATCGTCATACTATGTGACATTTATTGATGATTTTTCCAAGAAAACTTGGATCTTCTTTATGAAGACCAAGGATGTGGTCTTCAGTCGGTTCATAGAGTTCAAGGCTCAGGTGGAGAACTAGACATGGAAGAAGATCAAGGTCTTGAGGTCAGATAATGGGGGAGAGTACACATCCGATGACTTCAGAGATTTCTGCAAGGAGGAAGGGATTAAGAGGGAATTGGTAGTCTCATACAACCCTCAGCAGAATGGGGTTGCAGAGAGAAAGAATCGGTCCATCATCGGTTTTGCCAAGGCTATGATACATGACCAAGAGTTGCCTATGTTTCTTTGGGTAGAAGCGTGTAACACAACAGTGTATGTGTAGAACAGGAGTCCTCACAGGATATTGGGGGACAAGACTCTGGAGGAGGCATTCTCAGGGGTGAAGCCAAAGATACGACATTTGAGGATCTTTGGTTGTTCAGTTTACATCCATGTGCCTGTGAAGAAGAGGACAAAATTGGAGCCTTCAAGACAGAAGGGTATATTTGTGGGGTACAACGAGACCTCAAAGGCTTACAGGATCTTCATTCTAGCGCAACGGAAGACAATTGTAAGTAGAGATGTTAAGTTCGAGGAGAACTTGGCATCTAGGAGTACTCAGGAGTCATTAGCAATGATAGAGGTCAAGGACGAGCAACAGTCAGCAATTCAGACTTCAAATGGGGAGGCAGAGTCAACCCCTTCCAGTCCTGTCAACAGACCCAGGTGACTATTACAGACACTGAGGGATGTTGGTGAGGCTCCTAGGAATACAGTCAAAGAGCGAAGGCCTTCGACGAATTTCCGAACTATATGGCACTTATGAATAGCATCATTAATGTTGAGCCTTCCAATTTTGAGGAAGCAGTAGATCAGCAGGTATGGCAAGATGCCATGGTAGAGGAGTACACCTCTATTATGAGGAATGATATTTGGGACATAGTTCCAAGACCAAAGGAGAAGTCAGTTGTGAGTTCTAGATGGCTCTAGAAGATCAAGCATGTTGCAGATGGTAGCATTGAGAAGTTCAAAGTGAGGTTTGTGGCGAGAAGGTTCTCCCAAAAAGAGGGAGTGGACTACGAGGAGACATTTGCTCCAGTCGCCAGGTATGCTTCTATTCAAGCTGTTATTTCTATTGCTTCAATTATGATGTGGAGGATACATCAGATGGATGTGAAAATAGTTTTCCTCAACGGAATCATTGAGGAGGAAGTATACATAGAACAACCCAATGTNTCAACAGACCCAGGTGACTATTACAGACATTGAGGGATGTTGGTGAGGCTCCTAGGAGTACAGTCAAAGAGCGAAGGCCTTCGACGAATTTCCGAACTATATGGCACTTATGAGTGGCATCATTAATGTTGAGCCTTCCAATTTTGAGGAAGCAGTAGATCAGCAGGTATGGCAAGATGCCATGGTAGAGGAGTACACCTCTATTATGAGGAATGATATTTGGGACATAGTTCCGAGACCAAAGGGGAAGTCAGTTGTGAGTTCCAGATGGCTCTAGAAGATCAAGCATGTTGCAGATGGTAGCATTGAGAAGTTCAAAGTGAGGTTTGTGGCGAGAAGGTTCTCCCAAAAAGAGGGAGTGGACTACAAAGAGACATTTGCTCCAGTCGCCAGGTATGCTTCTATTCAAGCTGTTATTTCTATTGCTTCAATTATGATGTGGAGGATACATCAGATGGATGTGAAAACAGTTTTCCTCAACGAAATCATTGAGGAGGAAGTATACATAGAACAACCCAATGTGAATTACCTTAAATTGATTAGTACAATTAACCCAAGAAACCAATCTTGTACTTCAAAGATGTTGCAAAAAAATGTGACTTGGAGAGTTACAAAATGGTTTAGTGACAGGAAGCACCATGGGGCGCTTCATTACTTTACATGTCAGTCTATAGATGATAGATTCAAAGCATTTAGCAACTAGACTCTAGAGTCTAGCACAGTTTAAACTTTATTATTTTGGACCTTTCGATCTTCATAATTCAGTGCAGATGGCCTATTTTGTAATCATAACTATTTGGTCATGAGTCATGACTCATGTTATTGTTGACAGTTGCTAGATGACTGATTTCATTCCATAACTTAATGGTCTTCTTTCTATTATATGGCTTAAAAATTTGTATGTTGGTTTGTAAGTTTGTAATAGCTAGATTCTAGATGGTTGATGTTCGAATGATTAATCATTGATGTACTACTACTTACTACTATGGATGCCATTTTAATGTTACAATGTACAAATATGCATGTTTTCATACATTTTGCAACTAATTTGTCTTTCTGCGTGTTTTTTTAATACAAACACAATATATATAAAAAAAATTATATATATATATATATAACAGACGCTTCTGGGACGCTTTGCTTCCGAGGATTTTTGGAAAATGATGCTTCCCACGCTCCCGCTTCGTGCAACACTGGAACAACCTCAAGGATTTGAGATACATGGGAGGGAGTCTCATGTGTGTAGGCTTAAGAAAGCCTTGTACAGACTCAAACAGGCACCCAGGGCGTGGTATTCCAGGATTGACAGATACTTGCAGAGTATGGGTTTTACCAAGAGTGAGGCAGATCCTAACTTGTATTTCATACTTGTAGGGGCAAATCCACTCATCTTGGTTTTGTACGTTGATGATTTATTTCTCACAGGTGCAGAGGAGCTTATTGCAGGGTGCAAAGCGGATTTAGTTAGTGAGTTCGAGATGAAGGATATTGGCTTGATGCATTATTTCTTGGGGTTAGAGGTATGGCATGTATCAGGAGAGATCTTCCTTGGTCAAGGGAAGTATGCAGTTGAGATCTTGAGTAGATTCAGGATGGAGGATTGTAAACTGATGGCTATGCCTATGGTTACCAATCTGAAGAAGGTGATCACTTCAAATTCAAAGTTGGTAGATCTCAAGATATACAGGCAGTTGATAGGGTCCTTAATGTATTTGGTCAACACTAGGCCAGATATTTGTTTTGCAATGAACACCTTGAGTCAATTCATGGTGGAGCCAAGGCAGGTACATTGGATAGCAGCAAAACATGTGCTCAGGTACTTGAAAGGTACAGTGGAGTATGAATTGAGATATCTTGGAGGAGATGAAGTGGAGTTGCAAGGATATACAGACTCAGATTGAGCAGGGAGTGGAGTAGACAGCAAGAGCACCTAGGGGTGTTGCTTCAGCTTGGGATCAACAGTGATTACTTGGTTCAGCAGGAAGCAGGCTTCTGTAGCACTCAGTTCAGCGGAAGCAAAGTATATGGCAGCAAGTATGGCTAGTTGTGAAGCCATTTGGCTTCGCAAATTGCTTACAGGTTTATTTGATCAGGAGTTGGAGCCTACGATGATATACTGCGATAATCAAAGTTGTATCAAACTCTCGGAGAATCCAATATTCCATGACAGGTTCAAGCATATTGAGATTAGATACCACTTCATCCGAAATAGGATCCAGAAGGAAGCAGTGAAGCTTCAGTATATTTCCACAGATGAGCAGGTTGCAGATATTCTGACCAAACCCTTGAAGAAAGGGAAGTTTGTGTTCTTCAGAGACAGACTTGGAATGGTGCATAATACCTTCTTCGCTAAGAGGAAGTGTTGATGATAGTGGTAGCATCGGACAAGTATTTCCGTAGAGGTCTATGTGTCTAAACATGTGGAAATCGTCCACAACCTTCTATTCTTGAATTTACTTTAATTAAAGTAATTATTAAAGTAAATTGATTTTATTAATTAATTAATTATTTAATTAATTGAGTTATGTAAGGAAAGTGCTAAAAGTAATTAGCATGTAAATCTCAAGTGAGGTGAGAAGTAATCTCAACCATCAATCACTTTATAATTCATGATTATAAAAGCAACGCTAGGGTGAAGGAGGGAGACACTTGATACTTGAGATTCTTGAGAGTAGAGAAGGATCTTTGCTTTCGAGAGGATTGAATCATGAAGGACTCTGATTCAAGATCTTGGATAGGACTTCCATCTAGAGATCATATCAAGGAGAAGAGAGAACAAAGGTTGTTGTAGGTGGGTTTTAGTCAAGCGAACCCACAAAGAAGAGCTACGTCGTACAGAGTTTTCCATACAGGATTTTCGCACGTATACGCGGCTGCCAGTGGAGACAAGCACGTGTACGTGAGTTGCTAGTGGAGACAGGCGCATGTACGCGGGTGCACAGTTGGGACAGTCACGTACATCTCAAAAAAAGTGCAGTTCCGAGTCGTACAGCGGAACTGACTTTGTCAGGTTTGTCTGCAGTTATATTTCTCTCGGTGGGCCATTATCCCTATTACAGGAGCCCTGATTTTAGCAAAATAAAATCATTCTCAGCACTGG
>JASDQU011400921.1:61126-72755 GCA_032191745.1 Picea mariana
TGGAATCAATCTTCTATTGCATGGTCCCAGTAAATCACTTCTTCAATGTGCCATCCTAAGCAACTATCTTGTTTCCTAAAATGGAATCAGTGCCAATAATGTTGTTTGACTTTCGTTGACCATTTTCCCCTATCTTCACTTTCTCTTACGATAAACATCTTCAAAGTTTACTTGTTAAACATCTTAATCTCCTTTTATATCGATGTGATTAAATTGTCAATGAACTTGCTGCCTATCTTCACCTCTTCACCCATCACTCCAATCCAAGTAGTATAATGGTTAAATTCTTGCATACAAGCATCTAGTGATCGATTCTACTTTTGTCATAGGTATTGCCTTTATTATTCTCGCTCCTCATAATCGATATTCTAAAACTTGTTATTGACAACGATTTTCAACTCACCCACATCATGTCTTCAGTGGCACTAAGTTCTATTTGTTCTCACTTAAGTTCTCCTCATACAAAGTATTCTTTACACATTCACATATTTGCGAACATGACCTTGCCTTGATTTGTATAATGGCACACCTTATAATAAGACACTAATAGGAGTTGCACTGATTCAACCAATCATTGAGTCATTAGGGATCCCTTTGTTTGTCACAAGGCAACATTTCCACCTTGGTCTCCATTTGAGAAAGGATCCCAAATTCAATAGTGCTAATGGAGGGGTGTTACTTGATTTTGGATTTGAGTGACTCACATGACTTTTACGAGATGTATCCAATGTTACAACAATGCTAGCCAAAGTATATAACATTTAGTGATATGGGTCATTTGTTCATATGAGTTTCACATTCTGCAATTGAGATTGAAAATTCATCACTTGAGCTCTTTAATTTAGCTATGTGAATCACCCTTTACCTCCTTCGTGTAATAGGAAGTCTTTATCATAAACTAGGCACAAACTCCTATAATTATGTGCAAAAAGATGCTTTGATACTAATTTGATTTAGATGGAGAATGCACTGGCATAATTAGCTCAACTTCAACATAAAATGTAGGTGATTCCATTCACTGTACAAAATCTAATTGTTATGGTGCAATTGATAAATTAAGTATAATAGGCAAAACATCAACACGATTGATTGAGAAACAAATCAATTCCAAATTTGTATTAATGTGGTAAACTATATAACAAGAATATGGATAGTATGAATCCTTAAGAATTCCAACCATCGATAAGCCACTTTACAATTTCATGATAGGAATTAGTTACTAGACCAAAGAAGGGGAAGACTTGACAGGGTTGACCTTACCTAAGCTAGATAAGGGATAACCTTTTCCACCACTTTCAGGGTCAAAAACAAGAGGGATATAAACCCTCCCCTCTATCCATGTAAGGGGAAGAAATCAAGGGTGAGTAATGAACCGTTAGACCTTTAGTAGGGAGAGGGATTTATTACTCGATTGACCTTTTAAATGGGAGATCGAGGCACAAGGTGTTCGACCCAAGGGAGAGGAACTTTAGTTGCTTGATCATAACCATAAGGGAGAGGTTGAGAAATGAACCACTTGTACTTTAGTAGGGAGAGATATTTATTGCTCGATCTGCGATCAAGAGATCTAAACAATCTTAGGGAAGATGAAATTTTTTTCCCCATCTTCATATTCTTTATGTGACAATAATTTACAATTATTTAGAGGAAGAGGTAGAGTCATGGAAGATGATCCATTGCTACCGTTGGCATTCTATGCACAACAATTTGCTGAGTTGTCCAACTGTGGTAGTGCACCTATATTGTTTCTAACTGCATGTGCGTCGAATAAAGTCAATGTGCTAAGTAACACAACAAATTATTGAAGAATTTGAAATTTTTTCATACGTAATCAAGTCATAACACTGCATTGCATGACAAAAATTTTAACACTTTTGTGACACTTTATTGTCTACCACTCTAATATGTAAAAATAAATTAATCACTACAATATATATTTTATAATAATTTCATTTCATTATTTCACACTTTTGAAACAATGTCAAATTATAAACACCCACATTTAATTAATTTATGATTGAACTTCTCTTTAATGCATATCTCTCAACTATTTTGAATAAAGATATATAAACTTAACCTTAAACTTCACAATCTTGTAACAAACCTTAGGATATCAACTTCCTTAATCAACTTAAATTTATGGTAAAACTTCTCTTTGATTTCAAATTGACATATTGAACTTTAAATGTGGCCACCTTAACATATATGGTAAAACTTTTCTTAATGAGCTTTCTCAACTATTTTGAATTAACATATTTAGCTTTTAAATCGGGCAACCAACTATTTTGAATTGACATATTTAGCTTTTAAATTGGGCAACCAACTATTTTGAATTGACATATTTAACATTAAATTGGAAAATTTTAATATATATATATATATATATATATATAACTTTACGATCTTTGATAAATATTAATAAATATAAAATTAGAATTTATTAAATTTATTTGAATTTACTTGCAAGAGGAGCTTTATCGTAAGACAATTCTATAAACTTCACTCAATATGTGAAAAACTATTTTTCAATTTATAATATCAAAGATGAAAACTTAATATAAATTATAAATGAAAACCTATTTATCATAAGAAAATTCTATAAACTTTACTAGATGTGAAAAAACAGTTTTTCCATTTATAATATAAATGATGCAAATTTAATATAAATTATAAATGAAAACATATTTTTCCAACAATAACAATATTCAATTTATATTATAAATGATGCAAATTTAATATAAATTATAAATGAAAACTTAATATAAATTATAAATTATGAAAATCTAATATAAATTATAAATTATGAAAACCTAATAATTTTTTTTTAAAATAAAAATATATATTATCTTGCTATATTAGAAAACTTAAGTGTTCAAATATACATGATAGTATGTCAGTTGTTCTTCCATCATGGTGGAAACGAGAACGCATGGATGTGACAACTATCCACAGTTCCAAAGCTTAAAGAAAAAGTGACAACTATCGACATACAAACAAGGGGACTTGCCACCTGTTCTGTCATTATCGTGGAAACCATAACATGTGATGGACTCAGTGCCCCAATTGCCTATCAAACTTGAAATTATTGGACTTGAACCAAAGACTAGTGGATGCAAAATTAACAAAAAATTAGCCATTAAACCAAAGAAAAAACCTGTGAGAATGCTATGCATGTGGCGAGCTTGGGCACCCATCTTGACTAAGTCTGAAGGTGAAGGGTGTAAATGTGTTGAACCTGCACATAATAGATCTAGCTAGAAAATACCACACACATTTGCTGAGAGAAATCGAGAAAAAGAAGGAAGAGAGAAAGAATGGAATAATTCTCATTAACCGCAATGAATAATGAATAATTTACACAAAATATACTTTGTATGACTCAATCAATGCGCACTAGAGCAGAACCAATGCACCATAGTGGTGGTCTAGAGTGATTTGGACACACACCAACAATTACGGGAGTGAACTGCCACCTAGTCTAGTCTCTCAGGTAGTTACGGGAGTGAACTGTCACCCAACTGAGTTAACTAGTCAACCAGTCTTCAGTTAACTAACTGAACAAAGTGTAGTGAGGAGTAGATCAAGGAATCAAGGGTAATGCGCCAGTCTGGTGATGATCCCAAGGCAAATGCGCATTAGCATGGTGATGATCCCAATGCTGCATGGTGACAAAACCAATGCAACATCTAGACTCAACTCAACTAGTCAAACTGAAGTGTTAACTGAAGAGAATATTCTCCAAGTGGAATATTCTCCCCTAAAATAGAGGAGACTGGATAATGGCTAATAATGACTAAAAAACAAGGAAAAACCTTAGGAAAAAGAAATCCTAGGTGTGTGTGAAGTAACTCCAACAAAGGGCTAGAAACATGTCGGGCAATGACTCCTCTCAGGCTCATTTGACAGGGAATCATATAGGGCGCCCAGACGTTTGCTGAAGAAACTCTAGCGGTGCTACTACTTGGCCAAGTCCCTTCTCATCTCAAAGATTAAGAGCAGGTGGTCTTCCGTGAGTTTGTAGGATTCTGGAGCTGGGTGACTATGGTTCTCTTGAGCCTGGTTTTCTTCCAAAGTGGAAACAACAGAGTAATAGGCAACAACGGAGTCCGTGATGGGGTCTTCTTCCATGGAGGCAGTGGAGTTGTGCCCTGAGTGGTCCTCCAGAGGTAAGGCTTCTTCTTCCACTATGCATCCCGTTGAAACTGACTCTTGAAATACACTGGTGGTGCAGGTGGCGGGCTGGTTCTCCAAGGCAGTTGAAGATAGGAAAGGCAAGAATTCCGCCCAATTGGGTGGAAATTCTTCTTCCACCGGGCATCCACCGTGGAGACTCTCAGTGCTGGGAGGACGTGGCTCCTGATGAGCATGAGCTATCCAATTTTGCCAAGAGGAACCCGGATGGTCTACGTCTAGAATTGGATCTCGAGAGGCGAGTCCCGAGCCATGGTGAGGCCAAGGCTCTGAAGGAGCCTGCGCAAACTAGTTCTGCCCCGAAGAGCCCGGATGGTCTCCGCCTGGCGTGAGAGCTCGAGAGGCAGGCCTTGGGCGGTTGTGCTGATCAAATATGCTATAGTAGGCCGACCCTCGACAGGGCTTTCCTCTTTCTCGTGGCATGGCTGCACAAAGCACCAGGCAAACAAAAAAATCGACTGAGCAGGCTGAATCTTGGAGCAAAATTAACAAAATGATGATGAGCTTTGGGCTCAAGTGCCCCATATAAAACCTCTCGCACGATGAAAATACAAGGAGGGTGGAGGCATTGATGGCTCTGGTAGCCATTAGTGCAGGTGTAATGGCAATCTCCAAAATCGTATTGAAGCAGAGGAGTTGAGCTTGGGCTTCCATTAAGGCCCGATGCACTAAAGCTTAGCTCTCATGCATGCTGGTCATCGCGACTAGACAAGGGGAGGGTGGCAACAAGGAGCTTTAACTACCCTCGTAATTGCCCCGTCCATTGATGCGTGTAACCCATGTGTCACCCCATCCGGGAAATGAAAACCTAATATAAATCATAAATGAAAACCTATTTTTCCAACAATAATAATATAAATTACATATGAAAACCTATTTTTCCAACCGTAATAATATAAATTATAAATAAAAACCTATTTTTTCAACAATAATAATATAAATTATGAATAAATGCTGAATACAACTATCAACTTTCTGGCACATCAAGAACATTTATTTATTATTTTTAATTTCTCCCACCTCACCATTTAAAGTGCTTCCTGCCTTCATCTCTTCTTGCTTGTCATCCTGGCAGTTCCTCGGCGTTTATTGTCATGGCAGTATCTGCTGTACTACTATAATCAAGCGACAGGTTTGGTCGTTGCAACTTCTGTCTTTACTGCTCTTTGCACCCACTAAAGTTTCTATGATTGGCTTCTTTTTGCCGTATACATCTCCATCCCCAAGAGACGATGGTGACGACGACAACGATGGGTAGTGTTGGCAAGAATGACCAGAGAAGCTGAAATTGGACTTGAATTTGACGTTGATGAATTCAATGGAAGGTAGGAGAGTTAAGAAGGAGGCCCAGCTGTACCAGTGCAGTGTCGAGGAGATATGGCAGCGCCAGACTGGGCAATTGCACCCAAGGGCCTTTGCCCGCCAGATGGGCGGTTCTCAGGTTTGTAACTTCAATCRCGTTTCTTCTAATTGGAACGCTTGGTTGATTTCATATAAAATACAATAGCAATAGCTCTCAACACAAAAACCTTACTTTGTCCGGTGATATTCCGWCATGGAACCTACTGGTGTTCACCCTTCGAATAACCTGGGATACCCAAGTCAGAATTCTTTTGTAACKGAGCCAGAATTTTAGTTTTGGGCACGATCGATGCTGTAAKAGGTTTCGAGGTCCAACCCCACCTTGGCGTTTCCACGCTGTAGCAACTCTATTAACAAGCTATTGGAAGGACAAACTATTGATAGTGAGGACCTCGGAGAGGACCCGGTTTGTACTTTTGGTTAAGCATTGCGGGTTCGATCTCTGAATCACATGAAATCTACTGGTGTCACCTTTCGGATTAACCTTGCGATATCCAAGTCAAAATTCTCTTGTCACCGAGCCGGATTTCTAGTTTTTGAGATGATTGATTATATAGGAGGTTTCGAGTTCCACTCCCCTCGGTGTAGTAAGTCCATTAACAAGCTACTGGAATGAAAAACTATTGATAGTGGGGACCTTGAAGAGGACTCGGTTTGGTCTTTTGGTTAAGGATTGCGAGTTTAGAGCTCTGAATCAAGTTGTATTCACAGTGTATTTAGTTTTGGCTTTTTTATTTTGGTAAGTCATTACGTCGGCGCACCAACTTTTCCACTTTTGCGGACTCAGGTGTCCACCAATGGTTAATTGCCTCAAAAAGGTCAAACTTACATTCAGCTGAGATGCTAGACAGGGATAAACTGTTCCACCAAAGTAACCCAGGGCATTCACCTATAGCGGGAGGAACTCCTCTATATTGATACTCTGGTGAATGGCGTAACAAACCATCATTCTCACCAACCAACACCTCATTGGCACCACTTCACAGTTACTTCACTCTAGTTTTTTTCTTCGTTTTGGTTGTTTAGACCTTGGTTGTTCATGTTAAAAGTGAAATTTGGGGTTTGCCCAGTCGTTGGTTATAGCACCAATGCCCAGGGATCATCATACTGATACGAATACACCTCTATGCCAAATGGTGAATTGTACTGAGGTATTGAAAATCTGGGCCTGATTGACACAACAAGCTTGGCTCTTCGTACGTTTCCTTGTTAAGGGACAATGGTTATTTTGTCTTTGGTTTCCAAGGAACAGATGCACTGTCCTAGATCCACAGTTTTTTGGGCCAAGAACGACTTTGTGTGTTAATATACCAATATGAATACACTCTCTATGCCAAAAGGTGAATTGTGCCCAGGCATTGATAATCTGGGTCTGATTGCAGTAACAAGCTTGGCTTTTATTATGTTTCCTTCTTACGACACAATGGTTATTTTGTATCTGTTGTCCTAGGAGCAGGTGTGCTATCCTAGATAACGGTCTTTTGGGTTAAGGAAGGCTTTTTGTGCTAATATACTGATATGAATACACCCTCTCAATGCCAAAAGGTGAATTGTACCCAGGTGCCGAGAATCCGGGCCTAATTGACACATCAAGCTTGGCTTTTATTATGTTTCCTTTTTAAGGGGCGATGGTTATTTTGTATTTCGTTTCATAGGAGCCGGTGTGCTGTCCCAGACTGAGTTTTTTTGGTCTTGGAACTTCTGTTTTGAAACATACTTCTATTTTTCTATTAATAGAACATAATGTACAAAGCACACTACAAAGGGCAAACCATTGCAGTTAATAGTACCTAACATGCATTAAACATTTCAATAAAAACAAACAACCCACCGGCTCAGGCACTGGGTGCTACCATAGCTGCCAACATAGTCGAAAAAATTGCTGAGTTGTCCAAGTACTCCCGAGCCAAACTCTACTCGGCCCTATTACTGAGCCAAGTTAACTTGGTCTGAGTCTGACTCTCTGCTGGCAAGTCAAACTCACCAGAAACAAGCAAGACCCACGACTACTCATGACTTAGAAGTTAGAACGTGACCTGCCAGTGACTTGCAGGTTATTCACTGCCTGGGAATCCAACTCATGAGCAGATGCAAAAACTTGCCATCATGAAATACAAATGCCTAAAAGGAAAAGAAAATACTCGTTACTATTTCTGCTGCCGAATTTTACTGAGTCTGAGTGGAATTCTTGCACTCCAGCCTCACCGAGCCAAATTTCTCAACATTGGCTGCTAAGGGTGATGGCTCATCATCATTTCTTTTTGTGGCCAGCCAGCATTTTTGGGAGGCTCATCTGGAATTTGGGGGTTCCTAACCTGCTTTTGCATCCTGCTGTGGCCACTCACTCCTGGAATACATGGGAAGTTGGGAACTTATCATTGCTGGGCAGGCACTGGGGTTCATGACAGCCACCATGTGGCCAGCTCTGCCTTCTCTGTTTGTGTGCTCAGCTTTCTCGGTGCTGAGGAACTGGTCATTTGAAAACTAAGAATTCTTCCAGATTTGTCCAGCCAGAAACATTTTTCTGCTGCCCTTTTTTTGATCATCCCTTCATATTGCAATTTGGAATAATTGCAATATGACAAATTTGTAAGAACTTTATTTCATGTTTTAACTTGTGTATTTTTTTCCAAGGAAAACCTTGTGGGGAAACCCAAGGGATTCTTCCTAACATTCATGGATGGCATACCTAGTAAACCATCAGCCTAGATTAATGTGCCTCACCCAGGGGGGTTTGAACCAGTCACCTGCTGACATGGCACTAGCCAAATGCCTGATGATATTGATGGCAACCTGTTGAGCTAACCCCATAGGCTTTTTAACTTGTGTATTGCCAACTTTGCATAGATATTCTAGGATACACACTAATTACTGAAAATGGAAACTCCAGTAGATGCATACAATTGAGTCATCCTCTAAGTTTGTTTCAAGATTTCAAAATTCAAGGTAATTAATACAGTGAGAGTAACTGCTGCAGGAAAAGATCAATAATATTAATATATGCAAGGGTATTTTAATATACATTTTTTATCCCTTCGTTCTTGATGGCCCTAGAAATTTTTTTGTCCATGCAGTGTGTATTTTAATATACTATTTCTTATCCCTTTGTTCTAGATGGCCCTGGAAATTCTTTCGTCCATGCAGTGGCATAATTCCAATAATTCAGAGAGCATGAACCTTACTCTCCCCAAAAAGACTCCTAAGGATTTAAAATATTTTTGCATTTTTAAATATGGGCAGTCAGGACAGTTGCTAATCCTAATTGAAGACGGGCTTAAATTCACAAAGGAGACATTCAGATGCACAGAGTCCTGTGGTATACAGTTTGTATAGAGTGGGTATGGTTACAAGTCTATGTAGGTTGCAACAACCTATTCTACTATCCTAAAGAGAACAATACTATGCCAGTTTGTTTACATGTTTTTTGAAGCACATGCAGTAAAATGTCGATCTTCAGGACATGATCATGGGTGTCTTGTTTCTGTTATTGCCTTTGGCAGGATCTTATTCGGCACCTGGAGCTCTATGCAAAACTGGAAGCACATGATGGTTGTGTAAATACTGTACAGTTCAATCCAACTGGCAATCTACTTGTGTCGGGGTCTGATGATAAACAGGTCATATTTTGGGATTGGGATGCTAAAACTAAAGTATTTGGTTTTGCTTCTGGTCATGGAAGTAACGTATTTCAGGCCAGGATTATGCCTTTCACAGATGACCGCAGTGTTGTTACATGTGCTGCAGATGGACAGGTATGTTTTCGTGTAGATTAGCTAGTTTTTGTTTCGTTACATTTTTTTTCTGTCTATCAGGAAAATGAGAAATAAGTATAAGTACTCAATGGTTAGTCCTTGTATGTTATGAAGTGCCTAGCTTACTATGGCATGTAGGAGAAGTTAAAATAGTGGTTAAGAGCTGGGAGGAAAGTAGCATATCTTTTGCCTTTGTCTAAAACCTGTTAAGGAATAATGTGGAGAAGAAAAGTAGAGAAGACATGCAAACTTACTCAGAGTCCTATGTGCAAGTTGCAAAAGATCCCAATTCCTGAACTCCCAGAAACATTCATGGAATATTAATACCTAACGGTTTTCATCAAAATTGTAATGACCTTACTCTTTATAGATAGGAGAACATATTTAAGTGGATATTGTTCTCACTTTGGTATCCATTTAGTGGACTCTATGTCTTTTCATTTAAGTTGCTTTTGCATATATATGCCATTTCTCAACTGAATATATTGTAGAGGTACTTCTGTCTTTCTTGTCTATGGTCGTAGAGTTGTTTCAAACTTTCAATATTATATTATATCATACACATCATTTAGAACTCAAATCTTTGTAATTGTTTCTTGGCTTAGTTGAGGGATGGGTATTGATGGGATTGTTTGTATCATTCTTTTCATTCATGTGAAATTCGATGAGCATCATAATTGTGAAGTAATGTGATTTTTTTGTCTCAATTGAGAATGATACATATCCGAGTCACTCAATCAGTGGGCTAGATATTGGCATTAATTTTGTAGTATTTTCCCAAGGGTAATAAATTTTAACTTTGCAGGAAGTACAAACAAGACAGAATTTTCTATGTTGGGTATTATACAAATGTTTTGGGTAAAGTGTTTTGGTTGGGGAAATGGAGGTTTCTTTTCTTTGTGGGATATCTTTTTTGATTTCATAGCCTGCAAGTGTGTATACATCAATATTTGTACAATAAAAATAGATAGTATATTGATATAAGTTTTAATCAAAGGTTATAACCCTTGACAAAGATAAATGAATGATTATATGTTAATATTTTGTGGTAATCATTACTATCAATCATTTAGATTATTTACTTACTTTATGTTGTTAGACTTGCATATATACTTGTAATCAAAGTTATCATACTCAGACTTGCCGAGGGTAAAAATTACGAGTTGGCCTTCAACTTGACCAAACAAAAAGTTTATAATGTATTCAAAATCTAATTAAAAAAATATATTCATATACATCAATGTGACAGTTAAGAACACATGTTTCCTCCTCTTGGAAGTCACTGATTCAAATCCAGATCGGGGTAGGGTATGTACACCTTCGTAGACTAAGTAGTCAAATCGCTGCATGGAGGAGGTTCCTAGTCCCACAAAGAAGGGGGTCTCACACATCAATTGGTGTCTAGTGTGACCTTCAAATTAGATGTTTATTATCCATGTTGCCTTGCTCCCACCCTCCAGTCCATAGGAAAGAATGAGATTGCTGGTACCTTGTAAGCTTCAATCAACAATTAGCTCAGGAAGAGCCCCAATCAATAATCGTCTCGTGAAGAGTGAACATGTTACAAGTGGGATTTGAACCCATGTGGGGAGGATAACAACTTCTCTTCTCTACCACTCAAGCTAGATCCAATTGACTGTAAAATTGGTGCAACCAAGCACCTCACCATCTAGTGATCCGAAATTCATCTTTTAAAGACTTTGGTTAAGTTTATGCATGAGCTGATTTACCATGTAGGAATTAAGAGAAGAAGAAGATTTTAATGAAAGAATGTTGCAGCCATAATAAAGAATGCAGAACAGAAAATGAGCATTAAGAGCAACAAACCATAATGCCAAGATTGTTAACGGAGTTCGACAAAAGTTGCCTACGTCTCCGGGCCTTTGTCTCAGTGGGGAGGCCTTGTTAGAATTAGGGTAATTTTGCAGAATATTAGTCTCTTTTAATTTTTCAATCAACAAAGCATCTAGATCTGTAAATCAATCATAGATAGACCGTAATTAAAGTAGACAGCAGCAACTTAATAGAAGAGCTCTAATCATCTATGCATATAAACTCAGATCTAAGAATAGAGTGATCTACAGTAGTAATGAACAGATCTGAACATAACAATGTATCAAAAGGACTAAACACATATTTCAGATCCAACAAATTTGTCTAAACATTTTATAGCAGATATATCTATAGATCTACACACTGCATACTACATTAACACATTTCTGGAGTTAGATCAGATTCAAATCTAAAAGAGATGAGTAGGAAACATACCTGATATAACAACCTACCTCTGAAGACAGCACAGTACCCACAAGAGGTGAAGAACC
>JASDQU011400922.1:3373-22141 GCA_032191745.1 Picea mariana
AATCAGTCAAACCACGAAGGGATAATCTCCGTAGCTTTCCTGAATGCGACCTTGTGCATAACCTCTGTGTGAGAGGGGGATCCCAGGAAGACTTATACGACAATTGGATTTGACTCTCCCTAGCTCAGGATGCTAATGTTTGTTTTGGAAACTTTGGAGAGTTATGCTCATAGCCTAATCCAAAGTACTAATCCTAGTCTACTATTGGTGGAGGATCCTAGAAAAGAAACTGTTCTAGGTAGTTTTTAATTAGCGTTCATTTTATGGTTGTTCTTTACTCAAAAAGGGTGCATGGAAGTGAAATGGATGGAATGATGACTCAATCCCCCAAAATGCATCAAATATGATACGAATTCATTTCTTTTCGATGAATATCTATTTAAGGGAGAGAGAGAGAGAGTTATTTTCACTAACAAGCACTAATAAGGAATGTCCTCAAACAAATTTTCTTCAATCAAATCCGATGTGGTGCTAAAAATTTTTGAAAATGTCTTCTAATATGAAAAATCAATCATGAAGATGTGTCTTTATTGTTTGTGTGTGAATAATGATTAATTCAAAATGACACTTCTGCTAATTAACCCTTTGGATCAAGGAAACTCAGACAAGCATAAGCAGGTTGTGTACAAACAATACACCCTCTTGTTGTGATCGAAAACAAGAAGAAAAAGAAAAAAAAGAAAAACAAGAATTTCACACAAAAAGTGATGCCGAAGAACAATGACCTCAACAAAAAACAAATGAAGAGATCCTTAGACTTCTGATATCCTTCACTAGAGTTTCTCATTCAATCAAAAAGGAGAAAAAAACAGTGCATTGGTTTCAAACTCCCAACAATAGAAAAACTCAAAAATAATGAAGAAGGCTACAAAATCTAAACTGCAAGGTATTTTTTCCTCAAAAGGAGGGATGTTAGAGTTGAATGGGAAGAATCATTGACTCACAGAGAGGCTCATCAAGTGAAACACTGAGACTAGACCCTGAAAAAAGAAATTCTGGAGAGGTTTTTTGCCAAAAAAGGGTTGGCACTCTGGTATAAAGGGAAACAAGCATTATAGCGCTCTGTCTAACATACCCAGGGAGCATTGGCACTCTGTCAACATAGCCACAGGGGTGCCAGGCTTAAAAAGCTCATGAAAATGTCAAAAAATCCAAAATTTCAGTCAGATTTTGGCAACCAAGCTGAGTGTGATGGGGTAAGGAGTCAATCAACACATGAAATCAATCAAAAAGGGGTGAACCAGGTCTAAAAACAATCAAAGGGTAAGACAAGGTCTATGAGGAGAAATCAAAAAATTTCGATTCGATCTACTCCCCAGTGGAGTCTCCAGTTTCTGTTGAAGGAAAATATCCCTATGGACAAGTAGATCTCCTCTTGAGAGCTAGACTCTTAACTCTTAAGACAGAAGACGCTTAACGTGGACACTGACTTCCTTTCAGATCTATACAAACTAATGCATGAGAAGGAAGGAGAAAAGAAGTACCTTTTATCGACGTTTGTCCCTGCATGCTCCGAGCTGAGCTCCAATATTTCGCTCCTCGATGAGCCCTGTAGACAAACAATAGTACAAGCACTTCCTACTCTATTGGTATTAGCTTGAAATAGATCTATCTATCAGAGATAAGTTCATGTGCAATTAAACACAAACTAGAAATAAACAGGCCAAGCGTTTCATATTAATGAGAACAATGATAGAAGTAGCTTACAACCATAGATGTGAATGCGATAGCTTCGTCAAGTCCCCTTTGTCTAACCCTTGCTTAAAATATCCACGATCCGGATGACAACAACTTTACTGATTACTTTCCTCCAGTTCACTGCATGCTTCCTATGAGATCATAGGTTTCATGCTTCCAATTCTTCCCCCTTTCCACCATGATAGAGCCTGTTTATATAGGTTTAGAGAGGCTTAACCTCTTGAGGTATCTTTAGGGTAAGTTGAGGATTTCCCTCCTTGAACCAAGGATCTTCTCCTAAGATCATGACTAAACCAGGAATTCGAATGCAACTGCCTTCCAAGATTGAAATATCCTCCCCTTATTCTCCTTAACAGATCAACTACTACCCAGATTAGACAGTGCTCCCTCAAAAGGGGCATCAGGGTGCTATAGCACTCCCTAGTAGGCTCAAGGGGGGCGCTAACGCTCTAAAGATCTGTAGCGCTCCTTCAGAGGGGCAGTTTTGTGTTATAACGCTCCCTAGCACCTTATAGGGGAGAACCAGCGCTCCTAAGGGTGATGTACGGGAGTGCTCCCTTCTAAAACTTTAGTTTGAAAGCTTCTTTCAGGTGGGAAGAGATATCTGACTTCAGTTAACCATCCCTCTTCCTCCAAATCAGGTGTTTGAGGTATTCTAAGTGTCTCCTTAGTGTCATCATCATGGCAGTATGATTTGTTTGACATTTGCGACACTTGTGAACAACATGTGACACTTGCGACAGCTGTGAGGAACATGTGACACTTGCGACACTTATCAAAGCGAGTAATGTTGATGTGTAACACAAACATCCCATGGCTGATTTTTTACTTTCTGAGGGCAGATGCTCTTCCATATCTCACGAATGTGAGTGGAAGAATGGCCCAAATGACTCAGTTTGTATCATGATATTGTTATGCAGGTTGATATCACATGATATGATTGTTGTAGAGACTGTATGTCTCTGGACAGTAGTTGTATGATACTGTGGTAGATGTGATCCACTGGTAGTGATGTATGTCACTCATTAGTAGTAGTGTGCTATTGAGACTAGTTTTGTACTACTAGATAGTAGTTATATAATACTATGAATAGACACAATTGTGTTATGTTGGATGGCATTGTTATAATTTCCATGGAGACTATCTAGATGGATAGTGACGATGGTGCTCATGATTTGATCATGAGATAGCTTGTGTGGCTATGATGATGCTACAGATTGAATGGTTTGTTTGTGATCAATACCATTTCCTTTAATACCTCCTTATATGGGAGGGAGTGTTGATATTATGGTAGTTGCAGGAGGTATTAAACTCCGCATGCAACCTTTGACAAGACTAGAATATTCTGGGAAGAAAGAGAAACCCTAAAACATTGGATAATAACCCTAGGAGACAAGTCGGCTCAGGAGAATATTTAATATTGAGTTATTAGCCTCCAGAAATAGAAGTCATCCCAGTAAAGTGATATAGAGTAGTATAAATAGAGGGTGCTAGAGCTCATTTTTCACTCTTACTCTAAAAAATGCATAATACTAGTGGTGCGCAAGTTTGGAGAGGGAGTGCAGCTATAGCTGTTGCAACTGGTATTTTGGATTTTGGTTGGAATTTCTCTTGGTTATGGTTTGGACTTTCTTCTTGGTCTTCAGTTATTCTTTCTTGGTGCTCTAGCCTTGGAGAAAGGTGTGCTACCTTGGTTGGTTATATTATTGCTTCCGAAATTATTCTTTCAATCAAGGTTAAGGCGCTAAGTGGTGGCCTTTGTGCCTATGGTTGGGTGACAATATTTTTATATTGTCTATGGTGAAACGAGAACACCTATTTTTCTAACATGAAAAACTTGAGAGTACTTTGATTATCACACCAAATGAAAATTGTATGGTGGAACTAGATTCCAAGCTCAGTGAGGAAGTTTTGAAGTGAAAGTGTGTGGATAGTGACATTGACCTCTCCTATGTACTCAGCCTTTGCTGAAAATAAATAAATTTATGATTTCTTTTTTCTTGACCAAAAGATGGGACCAGAAACAAAACTAAGCACATACCAAGAAGTAGACTTGTGACCTGTGTTATCACCAACCTAATTATAATTTTTGAAGCCCATGAGATCCAATGCATAACCTGCTACATAGTGGAACCCATAACTATTGGTGTCAAACGTATCTAAGGATGCATTTGGAAGCCTTCTAGTGTAGCTCATGTGGATCCTACATGTACCTGGAAACTGCCCCTACTACATATGATAGATCCAATCGAGTGTGAGTGAGATAGAAAAGGCTCCCCACAAGATATCGATACAAAGTGTTTTCCACCAATGGTGTATCCCCACCATCCTCAAGATGCACCCTAGACAAAAGGGTGTAGTTTTCGACTTGCAGTCAGTCATGTGGAATCTAACCAAGAGATCCATAGCATACCTAGTTTGAGATAGCTTGATTCCTAAATCATCCTAATTTATATCGATACTAAGGAAAAATTGGAATGGACCCATGTCCGTCATAGAAAACTTGTCATGCGGAATGTCTTTGATCGTAATTTTTTTTTATGATGAACTTCCTATGATTAGGAGGTCATCAACATATAGAACTAAGATAAACAAGGAGTCTGAGGTTCTCAACATGTAGATTTTAGAATATGGTTTACATCTAACAAAATGCTAAGAAAGAAAATAATAATCCATCTTCACATACCATGCTCTAGGTGCTTGATTGAGGCCAGAGTGGCCTTTTCAATTATAATACTAGGGATGAGTTTTATATGAACCCTTGAGGATGCTCCATGTAAATATCCTCTAAGATGTCCTCGTGAATAAAGGAATTCTTCACATCCATTTATTTAAATTCCCACCCCCTGGATCCTACAATGGCAAGGGCCAATTGGATGGAATCCATCTTCGCTACTAAAGAAAAGGTATCATCATAGTCTATCTTGTGGATCTACTGAAAAAAAATTGGCAACTAGTCTTTCCCTGTACTTTCTCACTTGTTCATATATTTACTTCTTGTTCCTATAGATACATATGCATCTAAAAATATTCTTATATGCAGGAAGAGAAACCAAATCCTAAGTATGGCTCTCGAGGAAGGAGTTGTACTCATCTTTAATAGTGGCTTCCCATAAGGGATTATGTGCAGCCTCTGCATAGGTCTATGGGTATGAATATAGAACCATTTATAAATGAATGGGAATCACTAATTCAGTAGCTACAAGTGCATGAGGAGGATCCTCAAACTAGGACCTCATCCTCCTCTAATCACATGGATACCCCATAATATCACCTACCTCATGTAGGGTGGTTTGTGCCCACTTGGGAATCCAGAGTGCCTCATTATCAACATGCTCATCATCGAAGTTTTCATCATCTTCAAAATTATATTAGGAACTAATATCTAAACCATGATCTAAATGAGTGGAATCATTATCTTTGATGTCTGGTGCAAGTGGAAGTGCATAGGTCTCTTCATATGGCTCCAATGGTGCATATAAGGGAATTTTCTCAAACTGTAAATTTTTCTCAATAATGATCTTATTCATTGAGGGATAAATCATCTAGTAACCCTTCACACCATTAACATATCCCCAAAAAATTCCTATGGTACTTTGTGGATCTAATTATTTCCTCGTTTTAGAGGGTACGTGGGGCCATGGGTGTGATCCAAATATTCAAAAGTGGGCGAATTTTGGTTTGTTTCTACTCCATGACTCAAAGGTAGTCTTGTCCTTGACATATGGGTGAGGAGATACATTTTGAATGTAGTTATCATAGTTAAGTGCCTCGGTCCAAAGCTTGGAAGGTAGAGACCTTGCATGCAACATGCAAGTGGCCATATCTTTGAGGGATTTGTTCTTCCTCTTAGCTACTCCATTATGCTATGAATTGTAAGGTATTGTATGTTGCATTTGTATACCAAAGTCTGAACAAACATGTTGGACATATCGATTCACATATTCCCCCCATTGTTTGTGCAGAGGATTTTGATCTTCCTCCTAGACTGAGCCTTTGCATGAGCTTAGAATTCTTAGAGATGCTCAAAAACTTCATACTTATGCCAGAGAAAATACACCCAAGTGTATCATGAAAAATCATCAATAAATGTAAGAATGTACCTCTCCATCCTGATGGATGGATGTGGAAAGGGTCCCATTAGATCACTCTGGATGAGATCTGAGGAAGAGGAGACCCTCTAATCCTTCCCTTTTTCTAACATCTCTTGAGGATGTTTTCCAAGAACGCATCCTTGACAAACTCCTTTGGAAACGTGTATGTTGGGTATGCCTATGACCATTCCATGTTGGATAAGTTGTTTCATGTATTTGAAGTTTAGATGACCAAATATCTCGTACCATAATCTATTATCATTATCAACATATTTCAATAGTAAAGTAGAATCAGATTTAGCAATAAAATTACTAAATGTATACAAATGAGACTGGTGATTTACCTCACCAACAAAAATATTTGAGTTATCATGCATGTCATATATGGTGTTGGAATCAAGTGTGAACTCCACCCCTTTTCCCGTGCTAGAATGTGTTATCTGATAAATATAGAGTAGATTCACCGATTGTTTTGGAACATGCAAGAAGTTCTAAAAAATTCCATGTTGGAGTTCTACCCTCCCTTTTCCAGTGACCTCAACCGAGGTATCATCTCCCATGAATATTGGAGGACCTGTGCATGCAGTAAAAGATAAAAACTTTTTTGAGGCTGAAATATGATGGGATGTTCTTGAATCCAAGATCTATGCATCGGGAGAGGAGTTAATAACAATTAAATCATGAGAGTTACCTCGTTTTGCTGCTACTTGATATTCCAACTTCTTATTGGTAGCCTCGGGAATATGTTACCCAAGGTTGTTCTTCTGAATTATCTGTGCCATGAGATCAATTTGTTTCTTCATGCATTTTGATTTGGGATGATAGTCACAGTTGCAGTAACTACATTTTGACTTCCCTTTCTTTCCCTTTGGAGCCGAAGGAATCATCGAAAGGTTTAGGATTTCCTTCCTTCTTGTGTTCATAATGCAACTTGTATTTCCCTTTTTTCTTGGACTTCATATTGAAGGTGTTGTTTCTCTCATGCATAGAAAGTGCAAGCGCATTGGGACCATTGATTATCCCCATTTTGATGAGATTATCTTGCTCATGCGTTAGGGACTCGATAAATTGATTTAGTGTAGGAATTTTTCACAAAGCTCCTGAAGTGAATCTCATTGTATGAAATGTTGAGACAAACATAACATACTCCAGACCAAGTTTTGAAAAAATAGAAAGGATCATAAAGAAGTCCTAGATGTTATAAAAATTCCTTGGATCTAAGGAATTCAACTCTACCTCAAGCATGTGGCCTCTCACTTTATCCTGTTTTCTAAATAGATCCTCCAACTTTTTCCAAATCTCATATAGTTTTGTACAAGATTCAATGTGAAACAAAATCTTGGGGGACATAGACATGCAGAAAATTCATAGGCCTCATCCATGCAGTTGAGATAGATTTTCTTCTCAATAGTTTTTGTTGGCTCCACCTCTGTAGCCATTGTAATGTGGTACAAGCCTATGAGTCTGAGTTGATGCATAATTTTTAGCTTCCTCTCAAAGTATTTATTTGGTGTTAGAAGAATTATCAGTGAGTACTCCATTGTTTCTGACTACATATTCCTCCTTAACCTACAAATAAAATTCTTATGTGATTTCTCTTAGTATTTCTCCTAGTAACGAAGATTCAATACCATGTGAATTTTCCTAGAAACTTGTCATAGAGAATCTAGCTAGTAGAAAAATTACATAAAGATTGAGAGAGAGAAATGAGAAAGAGAGACAAGTTTGAGAGAAATAATGAAAATAATTGTATTCACTAATTATAGAATAGTAAAAATACACATAATATACTCCACATGAGAAAATTAATGCGCCATAGTAGTGATCAAGAGAGATGTGAGCACACACTGATAAAATCTGAATTGGAAAGCCACCTAATCCTAGTTAACTAGTCATGCAGTCATCAGTTAACTTGCTAATCATAAGTGTATTGAGGAGATAATATAGCATGCACATGTGTGGTGCCTTCCTGGTGATGATCCCAATGTAAGTGCGACCTCATGGTGATGATATTGAGGTATGCAACACTTGGTGATAATACTGAGGTTTCCATGTAATATTCCACTATGCTAGTGTAACTCAAGTGTAACTTACTCAATATTGAAGAGGATGTGGCGCCCTCATCTAGGGAAGAATATTCTCATATATGGGAGAATATATCTGACTAGGGGAACCCTCAACATAGAATATTCAACCTAGGAAAATAAATACTAGGTTAGTGTTTAATATCCCCAACATATTCTGCAAGCATTCTTGCATAAATATCCTACTGGGTATCTTCATATACAAAAACAATCCACAACCACAATATTTCACTTGTGGAATCATTAACCTATCATTTATCACTATAAAGCATTTCAGAGTTGTATATGTAACAATACATATTAGTTCAAGCATGTAACCACAAACCAAAATGTATATTTCACTCTTCACCAAATTCCAATATAATCTTATATACATGTGTAATATCACAAACTATACCTTCTACAAGTTGAATCACTCCATTTGGGTCAAAATTGAGACTAGGGCGTACATTTTACTCTAAGGCAGTTTTTCCTTCAAATTTACATGAAATTTCAAATCTAGGTGCATGAAAGAAACCTCTCATGTTCATCAAATGTATTTTCGATGACATAGGTAAATTTACATATATCTAAATCCATCTTAAAACTTATAAAACAATTTATGGAACTACAGAGAAGTTTGAGTGTGCATTTTAATTTGGTCACTTAGTACAGTTTCGACACTCCAAATTAGAAGACAAACTTTAAATATAATTTGCTCACTTGTAATATAATTTATTTGCTTATTATCAATTCATCAGAGATATAAGGATGGAAATTTTGAATAGTTTCATATTACAAATTCATTGGGATAAATTAAATCTGTTGGGATGTATGAAATTATGGATGACTAGTAAATATGTTTCCTCACATAGAGAACTACCTAGGTATGTGTCATGGGGCATCTGGTTAACCAAAAACAAGTTGAGTTTTGAATATAAGGAAGAAAATTAGGAAGAATTGTGCATAACATTAGAGTCTCTTATGGGGAAGGAAGGAAGCAACTAAATAATATTGTTCCAAGAATCCTTCAAGAAATTATTATAGATCGCACTAAGCCTTGGGGGATTTTCAATGGAGCATGCCATGGTACTCTGGGAAATTGTGGAGTTGGGGCCATTCTTTATCTATATAATGAAAATTAATTTTCACTGAATTATGAGACAAGTTTAGACACAAAAAATAGAGTATAACTCTATGCCCTATGGATCCTACTTAAGATTGCAATGGACATGTAGGTTAAGAGGCTATAGGTCTTTAGTGACTCCAAACTTCTGATGGACTAGGAAAATGGTAAAAGTAAAATTTCTAGCTTGGAGCTAGGGCCTATTTTCAATAGGATTATGGAAAAGAAATTAATTTTTGAAGAGGTTTCCTTTTCTCATGTCTACCGATAATTCAACCACAAAGTTGATTAGTTATCGAAGGAAGCTCTCATTTTGGAGGAAGCTTTTTTTCTTGTTCATGAGATTAAGGATCATACTCTTATATATTTGATACTCTTACAACTTTTTTTATGAATGGATTTTTTGTCATGCTTTATTTTTTGTTTATGTAAAGTTAGATAGAGTTTTTCTCATGGCTTTGTCTTAGCATCAGTTGTTACGAAAATATAATTCCACACTAAACCTAATAGAAGAGAGGACGATATATTTAAATAGGAAAAAAAATGAAAAAAAAAACAAATAGTACACAAATTTTTTACCCTAGAAACCCAAACAGGAATTCCAACATTCCTTGAGCATGTTTCTCTCTTGTTGTCTTATTAACTAGAATAAAAGGTTTCATTCCTAACCATGGTCTACACCTAAGAAATAATTGACATCATACCCTCTTGCTTCCACAAGAACAATCCTATAGCCAATTCGGCTTACATCTCATGACCAACAATCAAAGATCAATTACAAAATCAATTTAATATAATTACAACTGATCTTATTGATAGGATTTATAGTAGGTAAAACCCTAAGAAAAGGAACCCAAAAAATGGTTACATATCCAGTTAGATCATTGGCTACAAATCTCACAAATATCGATATTTTGTTACAGTCGACCTCCATTTCGTATTTAGTCAGTTGCCACACAACCTCCTATTGACCTATTGTTTTATGACATCTTTACTTGTTTTCGATAACTTTCAACTTTGACTTTCTTGGTGGATCACTTTGACCTTTGAATTTTACTCCTAGTTGATACACTTCAACTAGATTTTCACTGTAAAGAATATAACAACCCAACATTCTACCATGTTTTGTGTTCTTTGTTGAGCTAGGAGAACCTAAAATTTTGTTCATGGAATCAGGGAAACAATGCATATTTCCTCTTTGCACCAAGAGAACTTAACAACATTCACAAACTTGGTCAAAGATTCTTCTATGTTTTCCAATGTGTATACTTTCTCTATAAACACCTTGTTGCTTTCCACCATGTCTATTACGAAATGGTATTGTATCTCAATACACTTTGTATTAGAATGATAAGATGGGTTTTTTTCTAGAAATATTGTGCTTTTAATGTCACAATTAGTCTTCATAGCTTTCTGCTCAAACCCAATCCCTCAACACAATCATTGCATCCATATTGTTTCTTTGCTTCCATAAGTGGTTGCAATGTATTCATATTTTGTTGTTGACAAAGATATGAGCACATTTCACTTACTCATCCAACTAATTTATCCACCGAACATCTTCAACACATATCAACTAATCAACCTTCGTCGATCCAGATCTCCAACCTAGTCGACATCGACAAAGCCATGTACATGTTTCCCTTGGTAGAACATGTGATAATATTGTATGCCACATAAATACTTGAACACTCTCTTTATAGCCGACCAATGCTCTTTTCCATGTGTTGACATGTATCTACTCAATACTCCCACTACATAGGAAATTTCTAGTAGAGTGAAGACCATAGCATACATTAGACTACCAACAACACTTGCATAGGGGACATGTGCCATGTCTTCTATTTATTCATGTATCTTTGGACATTGTTCAACATTTAACCTTTCTCTCACATGAATTGGCACCTTTATATGTTTGCAATATTGCATGTTTAAACACTTAAAAACTATTTCAATATAATTTTTTTGATTCAACCACATCTTTCTAATTTCCTGGTTTCTTTTTATCTCCATTCCCATAATGATTTTGTTGCATTGATATCCTTCATGTCAAACTTGGAGGATAGTTTCTTATTCACCTCCTTTTATTGCATCTTTGTTTTTTCTTATCAGCAACATGTCATTGACATATAATGCTACATATATGAAACTCCCACCTTGTTCCTTGGAGTATATGCAGTGATCAAAATTTATTCTCACAAATTCCAAACGAAGGATGTACATGTCAAAATTAGGGTACCACATCCTTGGTGATTGCTTTATACCATAAATGGATCTTTTCAACTTTCACACTATACCTTTATTGTCCTTTACTACAAATCCTTCAGGTTGTTTCATCTAGATTTATTCTTCTAGGTCCCCATGTAGGAACGATGTATTCACATCCATTTTCTCTATTTCAACATCAAATGTTGTGGCGAGAGACATCAATACTCTAATGAAAGTTAATTTTTCAACATGGGAAAAAATATCACCGAAGTCAACTCCTTCGACTTGAGAATTTCCTTTTGCTGCCTGTTGAGCTTTGAATTTCTCTACATGAACTATTGTGTTCATTTTTTTCTTGAATACCCTCTTGCTACCAATGGGTTTTCCTCCATTAGGTAATTTGACCAAATCCCACGTATCTTTATTGTGCAAGGATTCCATTTATTTTACCATGGAATCCTTCCAAAGTCTACTATTTGTCGAGTCGACTATCTCCCTAACCGACTTGGGCTCCTCGTCAGTGGAAGTTAACATAAATATGGAATGGAATTTGGGTGGATTTCACCTTTTTAATATTTTTATTACTCATTCTGACCTCCTTACGATCAGATTCAAGTGTTCCACCTCTTCATCTGATTTAGTCGAATCATCTGAATCATCTTCTTCGTTCCTCAGTTCAAACCACACATTCTTTGAATTTTTTTGCTTTTTGAAGCACTTCAAACTTGAACTTACCTCTGACTTCTCTAAAGGCCACATCTCAAATCTATATTTTTCTCCTTGACGTAGGATCCCATAGCTTATATCCTTGCCTTCCTTCTTTGTATCCAATGAAAATACACTTGACTCCCTTCTTGTTTAGCTTGCTCCTTTTTTCCTTGGGAACATGCACAAATGCATCATAGCCAAATAATTTGAGATGTGAAAGTGAAGGCTTCTTACCAAACCATACCTCATGTGGATTTTTGTCAACTGGTGCCAACAAAAGAGACATATTCACCAAATATTTTGCAGTGTCAACCACCTCTACCCATAATTCTTGTGCCATCCCAACACCACTAAACATGCTCCTTGCCTTGTCCATCAATGTTCTGTTCATTCTTTTGGAAAATACATTTTGTTGTGGGGTATATGGTGTAGTATTTTGGCATGATATGCCACATTTATTGTAGAAATGCTCAAAATCCTTTCCACAGAACTTTCCACCACTGTCAGTTCTCAACATCTTGATCTTCTTATCTGTCTAGTTTTCCATAAGAGATTTAAACTCTTTGAATTTCTTGAAAACCTATGATTTCTTCCTCAGGAAATATATTCATGTATTCTTGGAAAAATAATCTATGAAGGAGACATAATACAGGGATCCACCAAGTGAAGGGACTGTTACAAGCCCAAACATATCACTATGAACCAATTCTAGAATCCCCTTTTCCCGTGTCGCTCCAGATGGGAACCTCACCCGATTTTGCTTTCCATATATGAATGTTCAAAAAAATCAACTTCTAAATTACATTTAGGAAAATATTTGACCATACCTTTATGTAATTTCCCCAGCCACCCCAGGTTGGGCCACATCATCTGACCCAAGTGTTGTAACGTACCTAGACTCCCACTAAGTGCCTTTACCACCCTATTTATGCTTTGAACAACCAAACAATAAAAATCCCAACAAAAAATTGAGAAATATTACAATAGGATTATATTGTGCATAGTCTACTTTAAATGCATTCTATGCAACATCACTTGTAGCAATGCGCTCGACCAAATCATGAGTCACACCACACAACTTATAATAATGGAAGCAACAATTTATTTCAATACCACCTTAAGTAGTGAAAATAACTGAAATATGTCTGCACCTATTGCGCGCACTATCATATTGTTCCCACGATACAACCCTATGCACCACTATCTAAGCATCACACGTCAACTTAGATTTCACTACACGTGGAACTTAATTCTCTGACTGCACATCCACAAATTCCAGCCTCTTAGTGTACCCAACCTACCACCCGGTGCCCTTGGCCACTCAATCCTCTTCTTGTTGGCTTATAACCAACATCACCATGTTAACATAGTAGGATAAACTAACCATATTAGTTATATCCATGCATATCTAAAAATACATGCTATATGCATCATACTCACATAAAAAAGCAACAATTAACAAAATGAGAGAAAATACTCATATGCAACACATACAAGAATTTAACATATTTCTAACATAGACAAAATGCACACAATAACCATGAAAATTACATAAGGAACACTTATCTTAAATTAAAGTCACCAATTTCAGCCTCGACTCAGACATTCCTCCCAACCATAGACGTTATTGCTCATAAAATTTTAGCAACAGGTCACCCCGGAGCTGGGATCAACTCCACTAGGACACAAGGGTTCTCGACCACAAACTATGTCCTGAACTCACCATAACTTCCCAACCCTAAGTTCCCACTGTTGCACTATCCCACAGTCCCTCATTCCCCACAAACCTATCACACCCAAGGAAGTGTGCTCCTTCTCTTATCGCCATTTCTTTGGTTGCACCACTTCCTTTCCTAGGGTTACCAGCAACAAACCATACATGAAGTCTCTGATCCCTGCGACTGATTCCCAGCACACTAGGGAACAATTCCTAGCAAAACTCTCTCCTAAAGAGTATGTTCATGGGTATGGAAACCACTCCACAAAAACCAATCTCTCACCCAGAGAGACTTCTTACGGTCTTCCAACTAGACCCTTTGACAATGAAACTCTCATTACAATCCCACAACACCTTCAAGCTTCTCTCTATGCAGATAAGGTAATAATCAGATTTTTCCATACAATCCGACACCCTCCTTCTCATCAAAGATTTCCACATGAATAATAATCTTAATCCCTCCAAAATACACTAAGTCTAGCAATATATATTGCATTCTTCTTATTTACACTTGTCACCTCCAAAAGTAGCTTTAAGCCACTTGGTGACTCGTTCCCTATCCTTGGGAACTTAGGATAAAATAATAATATATATGACATTACATGTTTCCTGGAAATATTATAAAATATTCCCTGTGACTTACAGCTCACCCCCTTTTTCCATTTTTCAGTGGAGTAGCCCCCCCATCTCTTTTCATTTGAGTCAGTTAGCACACAACGATGCAATATTGTATTAATATTCATGATTTTTTTACATGGATAGGAACATTGGCCTATCTGCATCCAGGCTCACCAACCTCATAATCATGTAGGCTCTCTGGCCTCAAAACATAGCATTCATTCTTGCACACTAACCCAAGTGCCCGCAACACAATGCAATGTGTGCACTTGCCCAGTTGCGCGCAACACATAGAATGTGTGCACCTTGTCCTTGTTAACACTTTTCCACGCACTATCATGATGCGTGCAACACCAAAATCAGGTGTCCTTGGCTCACCATCCTAAATGTTCATTACATTTACACTCGATACCAGTCATCTCACTAGCCTATAAGTACAATTACAAAGGTTCCTGGATCAGGGACACTACAATCCCCTTCCCCTTATTTATGCACTGTCCTCAGTGCATCATATATACATGTACATACAAAATTTTCAAACATCATAAAAAAAGATGAGGATACATTGCTCGCATATCATCCTCATGTTTCCAGGTTTCATCCTCAGGATCGTACCAGATCCATTGGACCTTCATCAGATCCATGAATCGATTCCAAAGTTGCTTGACCTTCTGATCCAATATGCAACTGGTCGCACTTGAAATTCACCTTCTAGCTCCACCTAAATCACATCCCAATCAATGAAATGAATAACATCATGTACATATTTCTTAAGCAATGACACATGGAAAACATTATGAATGCATAAGGATGTAGGAAATGCAAGCATATAAACGACGGGACCAATCCTTTCACGGATTTCAAATGACCCACAATATCATGTTGCTAACTTAGAACACTTTCCCAATGTCAGGGAACTACACCTGCCATTCACTTTCAGAAACACATGGTCACCCACTCCAAATTTCTTATGGGTTCTTCCCTTGTATGTGTAGATTTTCTTTCTATATTGGGAAACCTTTAATTTCTACTTTATATTTACCATCTGCGCCTCCATTTCCTAGAGCAAATCTGGCCCAACTACTACGTGGTCTGTTGGGTTATCCCAACTTACAGGTGTGTTTCATTTTCTACCATAAAGTGCTTCAAATGGGCTCATCTTTAAAGTTGTCTTATACCCATTGTTGTAAGAAAATTATACCAAATGAAGGTAGTCTTCCCACTTGTATGGATTTTCCATCACATACATCCTCAACATGTATTCAATCACCTGATTTTCCCTCTCGGTTTGACCATATGACTCAGGATGTTATGTTGTATTGAAATTCATATTTTTTACAAATCCCTTGAATAACCATTTTCCAAAAGTTCGAGGTGAATTTGGAATCTTTGTTAGATACAATTTTCTTAGGAACACCATGCAACTTAGAAACTTCACACATGTATATCTCAACAACATCGGTTCCCTTGTATGCTGACTTTACTGGAATAAAATGGGTAGCTTTAGTAAGCTTGTCCACCACCACCATAATATAATCATGTTTCTTAGCAGTCCTAGGCAACTTAGTTATAAATTCCATGGTCACAACTTCCCACTTCCACTCAGGACAAGCTTGGAAACTTCACACTTATATCCATATAGTGCAGATCTGATTTGGCAACTTCCAAAATTTTGTCACACAAATATGTCTAGTACATGATAATGATTGTAGCATACATTTTATGTACCCTCCTGTTGAGTGCATCAACCACTTTGTTCTCTTTTCCTTTTATATGCCTTATGTCAAAGTCATACTCACTAAGGAACTCTAACCACCTACTTTGTCTGGCATTCAAACTTGGTTTTCCAAACAAATACTTCAGACCAAAATGGTCTATTCTCAACTCAGATCTCTTTCCCATGAGATAATGTCACCACATCTTTAAGGCATGCACTATAGCTTCCAATTATAAATCATACGTAGCATAAAGTATTTCATGCTCCTTCAAATTCCTTGACTTGTAGCACACTACATGCACATTTTGACTTAGGAATCCATCGAGTCCTTCCTTGCATGCGTCCATGCACACAATGAAGTTTGCATCTGGATCAAAAATTATTAGAATCGATGCACTTGCTAACAAACGCTTCAAGCACTAAAAACTCCTTGCGTAATCTGGAGTCCATTCAAATCACACACCTTTCTTCTGTAGGGATGTAATCGAATGCACAATCTATGAGAATCCTTCTAGAAACCTTTTTTATTATCCTTCCAATCCCATAAATGATCTCACTTCTGTGACATTTATTGGTGTTGGCCATTCCTCAATGGATTTTATCTTCACTGGGTCCACCGCTATTCCTTATTCTAAAATAAGATGACCCAAATAATGAATTTGTCACTAATAAAATGAACACTTTTTCAACTTGGCATAAATCTTATGCTCCCTCAACATGTGCAACACCATGCTCAAGTGATGATCATGATCTTCCTCAGACTTTGATTAAATAATAATGTCATCCAAAAATACAATGACAAACTTATCCAAGTAACTTATGAAAACTACATTCATTAAACACATGAAGACAACTGGTGCATTTGACAACCCAAAAGGAACCATTGTGAACTCATAATGACCATACCTTGTTTTGAAGGAATTATTACTAATGTCTTCGTATTTTATTCTTACCCGATGATAACCAAATATGAGATCTATCTTAGAAAATATCCTTTCACCCCTTAGCTGATCAAACAAGTAATCTATCCTTGGAAAAGGATACTTGTTCTTCACTATTACCTTGTTCAACTACCTGAAGTCGATACAAAGTCTCATTGTACCATATTTCTTCTTCACGAACAAAATTGTTGCACCCCAAGGTGAAACAATTGGGCATATATACCCCTTATTCAGAAGCTCTTCAAGTTGCATACGAAACTCCTTTAGTTATGGATTATTCATCATGTAAGGAGTCTTAGATATAGGTGTTTCTCCCGACATCATATTAATAGAGAAGTCAATATCTCTTTTTGGAGGAAATCCTGGTATCTCTTTAAATACATCCTCATACTCTTTCAGTACTACACAATCTTCCATACTTGGCACTTTATCCTTAGGTACCTCTTCTATGTGCACTTCAAATACTTGACACCCTTTTCGGTAAATTTTCTTCAATTGTGAAGCCAAAACTTCTCTGATAGTCACAACTCTTGGAATTCCTTGAACTGATCTCAAATTTCCTTTCTCATCCAGAAAAGTAAATTCCTTATTATAAAAATTCAGGACAACATGGTGCTCATCCAACCAATCCATACCAATGAGGTAATCATTGCCCAAAAGTATAATATTCAAATCATCCTTTTTGTGCAGTCCATTCATCTCCAATGGACATGCCTTAACCATCTCATTGATCTTCCTTTTTGATCCTATAGCTAACTGCACAAACCAATATTTTCCAAGCTTTCTTCTTGGCCAATGGAATCTTTCCGCCATCTTAGGACCTTGATAACTATGACTAGCTCCTGATTCTATTAAAATAGCAATGGGTTGGTCACTAATCTTACCTTCCACCTTGATCATGTGAAATTGGAATTCATCCTGGTTGTTATCTAGCATGACATAAATCCTTGGCACATTTCTACCCGTGTCTTCCACTATCACAACTTTTTGTACATTGTACATAGTCCTCTCTTTATCACCTCTTTGAGGACAATCTCTATGCATATGATTTCCGCCACAACCCCAGCATTGCATTGGTTGTTTCCATGAATTTTTTCCCAATTCTTCTAACATTACGAGCTCTTGAAGAGTTGTTTTTCCTTGCGCAATATTTCTAATAAATGGTGGCTTATCTCCCTTCTTCCTCTACTTCACCTTACTTTTCATCTTATCTTCCCAAGCCTTTTAGAAAATCAACGTTTCCCTTTACTGCTCATAAAGAAACTTAGCATGCCTTATGGTCTCTTCCAATGTTTTAGGATCATTATACTATATATTTTCACTGATAAATGAGGGAAACCCACTCAAATATATCTAATTATTCACCTATTCATCCTTGATAAAAGTCACATAATTCAACAATTCTAAAAATTTGCTTTCATACTCGTCAATTGTCACACTCCCAAGCTTGAGTTCAAATAACTCCTTCATTTTCTTGTCATAGTACCGCTTGGTTAAATACTTCTTTTGAAAATATCTTTTCAACTCTCTCCAAGTCACTCTCTTCTCATCAATATGTTGCACTTGCACATATTGATCCCACCACATCTATGCCTTTCCCTTCAACTGATATATATAAATTCTCCCTTCAATAGTTATGCAGCTGGAAGTACTTCCTCATACCCAACAACCATGTCTCTGCATCTTCATCCTTCTTGTGCTCACCATCAAAGTAGGAGGCTTGATTTTATTCATTTCCCCCTGTAGCTTGTCCACCCCAATCCTTCTCCTATGTTTTATGACAGGAGATGGACGTGAGCTACTGCACTCTTTTTAGAAAGAATACTTACCAACACTTCTTTCTTCTCTCCTTTTCTCATCATGAGACCTACAACTTCT
>JASDQU011400922.1:26177-44446 GCA_032191745.1 Picea mariana
CCCAAGGTGCTACGCTATGGCCCACCAAAGAATTATATGTTTCCATTCACAGACTGACACCTATCATTTTCTGGACACGTTGGAGTTCCAGGTCAACATGGTACCTCATGCTGATGTTACCTCTCCTTCAAATTATCGCTTAAACGAGACCATAATGATCTATGACAAAGGTTAATTCTGGGTTAATTCTTGATTAACGGTCCATATTTACTTAGGTAACCTACTCTCATAAATCGTCTGGATCTATTCGCTTTGCCGATCCAACAGTTATGATTCCTTCGAGCTCAAAACATGGTTTTCTTCATGCAATTTAGGACTTACGAAATTCAAGGATTTTTCTTTGGGTTCTTTCCTTTGCATTCAACTATTAACTTATGATCATAGTTTCCATTCACAGATCACCCATAACTACGATGGTTTTCCCATCACAATGATGGATATATATACATATATATATATAGCAACAGGAACCATAAAATTAAGTTAAATTCTTTTTATCAGAGAACATTACAGAACGCTTGTATTCACTTGTGAAAAGCATGCATCGTTCTTTCCATCCTTATGTCACTTAAACAAAGGAGTTTGAAAATACAATAAGCATCATCACTATAAATCAAGTATGTATATGTATAGTGCAAGTACAAGAATTCAATCATGCATTTCAATTCAATTACAGAGAGTCTATGAAATACTTATATATTACAGTTGATAGCCAACCAACTGACTGTGGGTGTTCTCATTTCCACCCAACTATAAGCTCATATGCATTCACTTTTAGCATTCTATCCACCCCAATGCCAAGTCATGATATCACTAGGCAAACTCTCTCAGGTTCTCGATAAGATTTGGAGGTTACTCTCCTTCACTCTACTCTAGGTAGAGATTTTCCATACACCCAACTATCCCAGACCTATTTGAGGTTTATCAGACGCCTTCCTAGCATCAAGCTCGTGTCCCTCTTCATTCAGGTCGATTTTTCTATGTCTTTTATGCTCGATATCCCCCCCTTCCTCTTCTACGGTTTCTCTGATCTCCTTATTGCATGCATGACTTCGGCAAGTTTTTGACATGTCCTCATGTTTCTTTTGTCAGAAGGAAACTCGTGGGTCAATCTTGGGGACCCATGGTGATCTTTTCTACTATCCTCTAGCTGACTTCTTCATGTCCCTTCTAACAACCCTCCATGCTTCCATTCATTGGGGTGGTTGGTTGTTCAACTACCAACCCCTCCTCATTAATTGTCTTGTCTTGTTATTTGGGCCAAGGGAAAATAATATGAATGTTTCCAATTAATATTTCCACAAGGTGGCTTGGGGTCCTTTAACTTAATAGAACCTCCCCTCATTCTTCTATTGATATCATGGCCAGTGCTTTAAGGCTTCACCCATTAGTCATTTTTCAACATTTACAATTAGACAATAATACATTTACAATATTTGCAAGCCATTGCATGATAATCATAAATTATGATTAATTACAGCCTAGGGGAAACATGGGTGTTACACAATCCATCTAGGTAAAAGTCCTAAAATTATCCACTAAGTTTCCTCTTTGTGACGAATAATCGAGGGAATAATAATTAATGAATAATTTATCTTGGGAAGGGACATATGGGATGAATCCAATAACCAAAAACTTAAAAAGAAGGCATCACTCCAAGTAACATGCCAACTTGAACTAAATTCCCCTAATACATGTTCACCCACTGATTAAGTGTGAGGATGGATCTCAACGCCTATTCATCTTGACCTAGTTCTTTACACATGTATGAGTTGTTCTTTCCTAGTAAGCATTTCTTGTTACTAAAGGAGTTTCTCAATGTAATAAATTTTTAGTTTAAAATGCAAGGTGACCTTGGAATGTTAACCTCACAATCCTATTTACAAGGTCCCATTCTAAACTAAAAGTGAGAATTTTTTAATTAATTGATGAAGTTATTTTTATTATAAGGTGTTTATTTTAAAGTCTAAGTTGGTAGCATGAACTGACAATGTAATCTTAGGTTTAAGTTGTGTCCACGTGTGATATATAGTTGTTGAACATGAAAATATATAAAGTAAATTGATCAAATGTAAGTTGAAAGCAACAAGGATAGAAGACCAAAACTTTTGATTCTCCCATATTGCATAGGACTACAAGGCGAAGAGCATAAATGGATTGATGAGATATGCACACTAGATTATTTTAGTAATAGAAAAAAATTCTTCCAATTAATCAACAATAATGAATGTGCATGAAGAAAAGAAATATTCTATTCTAAACAAAATTAAATGTGAATTAACAAAATTCGAATATGACGAGTTAATTTTACATTGTTCACTACCTAAGAATATTGGAACTCTAATTAAAATTGTGTGGTGAACTTTAGAAAGGAATTCGGTTAGAAAACAACTACAAAAAATAAACTTTCTATTCAAATGAATGGCTTAATCCTATAGATAGAGAACATACTATGCAGGTGAACAAGATTGTGTGTCATGTAACTAATAAGTTTAATGACTATGTGAACTAACGCCCACTCAATGTGTAAAGAAAATTTATAAGAAAATTTATAAGAATGGAAAAAATGAAAAATAAAAAAGTTTATGACTTTAGATCAAGGATGTGAGGCAATCAAATGGTCAACTTCATAGTGGTGAGTAATACTTTTCTTAGTATGCAAATAGTAGAAATCCATATAGTAGAAATCCATAGAAACAAATGAAATAAATCTTTGTGGAAGCTCTTTCATGAACTAATGGTTGGTTGTGGAGAAATATAAGGTGGATCCAAGTGAAGGAGTTTCCATTACAATCCCACACATAATAACAATCAAACAAATCAACACTACATTTTTTTTCATAAGATATCAATAACATTCAAACTAATGAGAATATATGAAACTATTCAAATGCACAATTTAATGGGGAGAGAAAACTCAATGCTTTATATTAAAGAAAGTGGGGAATAAGATTACAAAATAAGAACAATGTTACTTAGAGTGAGTTGTACAGATGACCTTCAACATCTCTAATCATGAGGGTTTTATTCTCTTTGAGGCTTACTGTTTGACCTCGATGGAAGTTGGAAGAATCTCCCCTTAGTGAATGATAAAATAATTAATGCCAACACTAGTGAGATACAATGAAGTGATTGTAGAAATGATTAACAAACTTAGGATACATTTGAAGAATAACTTTACATTCATTGAACTTCCTTTAACTGAAATATCCCTATATTCTCATGATATTATGCATTAATTATATTCTCATGATATTATGCATTAATTATGCATGGATAAATAAGGTGATTCTCATGATTTAATTCTTCATTGGCCTCATTGTGTTGTTATATTCTCATAAGTGACGCCTTCAATTAAATCCCTTTCATTTACAAAAAGATGCAAACGATGTGATAACAAAGTGTCCTAATTTAAATGCTAGAAAATATGCCTATGGAGAGAAACAATTATCTTATTTATGGGCTCGAACCCTTAAGGAGAGTATCATATATGAACCTTCAATGGCTATATTTGAATCCATTTATTATAAGAGTATTGTATTACTTTAGAGTGTTGTATTATTTAGATCATTATAACTCTACATGTGTGGAGTAGTAGTATGGTTATCTTTGAATTCAAGTTCCTAATGAAAATTATATTAGTGGTTGCAATTTGATGGAGTTTACTTGGACCTTTTAAACTAGCTTTAGTTAGAAATCAATGATCATGTAATATTCTTAGTTATGAAAGAAGTGAGTTGTAATCCTAAAGTGGTTTTGGTTCTCATGGTTAAGCTTATGATTAAGGGTGTGAGTGATTGTAGTTATAGGTATGGTTATGTATTGATAAGACCCAACAAATTTAGGAATGCTTTAAGTAGTGAGTAGTTGTTATATCTCTTTATGATATGGTTATTACGTTAAAGCATATTGTGTAACATTCGAGCCTTTGAATAAGTCTAAGTACTGCATATTTGGACTCTTTGGTAACTGCCTTAAATAGCCCTATGACTATAATTTAACTTATATAGATTCTTCTAGTTTAGAAGGACATGTCTTGAAGGGAAACATGTTGTCCAATGCGGAGGTTGATACGATTTTGGATAAGTAATAAAATCCTTGATTCGAAACACTTAGAATGGTACTTAGACTTGAAGTTCCTAATAAAATCAACTAGATAGAGTTCTTTCGGTCCAAAAAGGATGAGTATTTTTAAGGAGTTGTGCAAGTTTGGATGCATGTTAGAATTGAAATGCCAAAGAAATATCAATTGGAATGGAGCATTGGGTTTAAAAGAAGTTGGGAAGATTTATAGGGTTGTGCAATAAGGATTGCACGTTGGACACGAAACATCTCGTAGGCTCAAACTAAGTAGAATTTCATACCTAGAGATAAGATGGGCATATTTTAGTAGTCATGAAAGTAGTATAAATAGTGAAAATAAAATGATAGATAGGTCATATTTTAATATAATTTCAAGTCAAGGAATAGTAAGCGAGATTTGATAGTTTTTGCAAGAGGTAGTGCACTAGATATGCAGCAATTAGAATGAATAGAGATGTCAATTTTAAATGGAACAAGTAAATTAAGCACGTGTGCAATGAGATCACATAATGAACTTCAAAGTCATGAGAAATATTTATTATAATAATTTTTTGGATTTGAATGAGGTTGAATAAATTAAAGAAGTTATAAAAAACCAAAGAAACTCATTAGATACCAATTACCTAGCTTAAGTAAATCAGAATAACAATGTTGGGTCCATAAAAGGGTTAAAGCACAAAATATAAAGGAAATAAGAAGAATTATGCGACCATGCTAGGACCACAACCCACATCAAGACATGTTTTGAAATAATAAAGGAGTATGGAATGGAAATCCTAGGCGAATCAGATAATGACACATGGAAAATATATTTAAAAATGAGGTACTCCAAAAGTTAATTAAAGTTATATTTCAAGTTTTTAAAAGATCGATGGAAGGGTTGCTTAAATTTTGAAGAACATCTATGACCAAACATCATTGTGATTCATTAGCCTTTGTTTCTTCCTTGGGGATTGTTACCCCCACCAGCCTATGGGTGACTAAGGAGATGATGTCATGAGGCCCATGGGTGGAAAAAATGAAGTGTCGAGAATTATATTGACCAACGGATCCCACATTGAGCAGATAGAGCCCCTCCTCTTCACCACTAATCTCCAACATCATAGCAACATCCACCACCAGATTGGCCCCAAAAGGAACCATGTCTTGCTTCATGAGGTAACAAGTCCAGTCTCATGGTAAGTGTCACTTTAATACTTGAGGCATTTGAGCATGTTGCAAAGAGTCATTTCTTGATTATAGAACATTTGCTTAGAAATTATATCTTTTGGCTGATTTCACCTTGGTGTTTGACATGGTATCCTAGTAAGTTGGTCACCCTTGAGAAAAGGGTTGCTACTAGGGGGTTCTCTTGAAGGGTCATCATACAATTCCCACTCATACTTACCACTTTCCACACTTCCTTCACTATGTTTCCTCATATTTTGGGTTTTTGGGTTCATTGACCCCAAGAAGGGTGTGTACCTCATTTCATGGGAAGAAGGGGCTAAAGGCCAAGAGGTCTTGCAACTAGCACTGTAGAAAAATAAAATCCATAATCCATCCTTCTATATGTTCGTCGTAAGGTCCTAAGAGCCATGAAATCCTTCTCTATAAAAATGGAGGAGCTTTAAAAGAAAATAAATAAAAGGTATCCCACTTGATGGGGGAATGCATTGTGGTGTTTTTTAATTTCCAATGCATATGGAACTCAATGTGTTCTAACTTCAAGTGCCATTGTGGTGCTCTTTTTCTTTCCATTTCATATACATCTCAATGTTCATATTTTAAAAGAAAAGGAAAAGGATAATAAAGGGCTTGGAAAATTTTTGCATTGCAAATGAAGGAATGCAGTGCACCCTCAACAAAGACACCAATAAATGAGACAATATGAACCCTTGATATGTCAAGAACCCCATGCCCAATATTCTTTCCCCAATCCACCTCATAGTCATTGCATGATATGGATAGGTTATTATTTGGAAACATTCCTTGACTTGGGGATTGGCTTACCCAATAGGGCACCATGAAACCCCTCCCATACCTAAATTTGGCAAAGTGTATAAGGTGTTTGAGCATTTGTTTAATTTGAAAAGGGGGAATTTAATGCACTTGTTTGGGTGGATCTTTTATTAAATGTGGCTTAGTTGGCATGATGCATATGACTTGTGGAACCTTAGAGGGCGTACTTGTTTTTCTTTGCAGAACCTTGCCTAGTGAAAGATATTCATGAAGGAATTATGCCACTTGGACCTTCATAGGGACTAAAATCCAAAAGGGTGGACGACATAACCCACATGTAGGAGACCATTGATAATGATCGTTGCACCTTGAGGATGGAATATTTTTCCTTTGAAGGTTCTTTAGCATCATTAGAGGATGAGATTGCACCCCTCTTCCACTTGAACATTTCCTTTGGAGGCCTATGATGTCACCCATTATCCCTTAACATCATCCTGGAGGTTAGGCCCTAGGGTTTGATGGATGATGTGGTTTCGAGGGTGGTTTGATAGGTGGAGGCTCATGAAATGGCATGTTTGTATATAAGATCGTGACAACATGGCCTTTGGAGGCCCAACGTTCCATTCGTTGAATTTGGATGTCACATTCTCTAGCCCTATGTCACCCTTCTAGGGCATGATGTCACCCTTCTAGGGTTTTATTTCATGTAAATTTTATTTTGGCATAATGTAAAGGAAAATGAAAGGGGTTAGCCCTCTTCTCATTCGTTGTTGACAATTTTATGTGGAAAAATTGGTTTAGATGGAATCATATAAATAAAGGACCATCTCATTTCATTTTAGCACCAATCATCACTCACCATTTGTGAGAACAAGTCTAAAATTTTCTCCCTATATGGGACTATCTAGTTCTTCTACTAATGTTCTATGCTTGGAAGATCATTTTGTGGATACTTTTGCTGATTTTGAAGAGGAATTTTTGCAATTAGGGTTTTGTCTCTTGGTTTCTTGGATAAAGTAAGTTAATTTTCTGGAATTTATATTTATGATGTTATGTTACATGGTGAATATTTCTTCCTTATGCTAGACGTCTTGCTTGGTAAAACCCTAAGAGAGGAATATAAGTGTTTCCTCCTCTCACAAGGTTATTCTTGTTCAAAATTGGTGAAATCTCCTTGCTATGGTTAGCATCCTAAATCCCTGTGCTAGCACTTTAAGATTTTATCCCTAGACACTTTATTTCTTGACCTAGTTGAAGTATTATGAAGGGAGAAAAGGTTGATAGAGCCCAAAAGTGCTTGAAATCTAGCAATCCTTCTCTTTAAGGGTTAAACCCTAAGTCCCTAATGTGTTAGCACCTTAGAGTCTAAGCCCTACATATTAGTATTTTCTATCTCAATCTTCAAGAACTGTTGTATTGATGTTATAAAGACTCCATATCCCTCAAAGGCACTGATTTTACAATTGTCTTATGGTGAAATTGATCAACAAACACTCTCTTTCAATACTCCCAAGATTCCTACTAACTTTGCTAACACTAACACTCACTAACTCCTAGTAAACTTGTTGTTTTTGTAAAATTTTACTACAACCATCTGAATACACTTTATTTGATGCATACACTCTTGGAAAGGTGGCCTAATCTGTTTATAAATTGCATATAACAATTTGATATTAATCTACTAAGTTTATGCTAAGTTTCTCTTTTCAATTGTTGCATTTCTAAAGTCTTTTTATTGTTGTTGCTACAAATTTATATTGTTGTTATAAGACTAGTGTACTGGTGCAAATTTGTACCAGACATTGCAATTTTCATTACTAGTGTCTTATGAGGTATTAATTTCATGCTTGTGCTTGGAAATCATCACATATATTCTATAAAGTGTTCTTGTTCTAGGGATTTACTCAAAAAACTTCATACCTCTTCCATTTCCTTGGCCTAGAGCAATCTTTAGGTGATCAATAGAGGGGGTGGTAGGCTTGGATTCTTTACTTGCTACTTTGATCCCTTTAGGTCACCGGGGAAGCCTCCCCTGTGGTGGACCTCCTCCATCACTAAAACGTGGAAATTTATTACTAAGTTGGAAGTGGTAGGATATTCCATAGTTACGAAATTTGGGGACTTGTGTTGGGATATACACAAGTACAAATATTGCGATAACATTTTGGCATTATTGTTGAGGAGGATTGAGTCATTCTCCTCAATGACATATCTTTGGTCAACTTTCCCCAAAGAACTTGTTTTACAATTTTACTTGGTGGCTCCATTAAGGGTAGCTCCTTCACCTTCCTTTGATGATCCAAAGAAGATCATCTGGCGACTCCTAAAAACATATCTCGAGGTGTCACCCTATTCTCAACTTTGAGATATTGTCTACTCTCAAGTGATGGATATATGGAACCATGGGATTATCATGAAAGATAGCCTTCTATTGATTTTGAGAACATTCCCAGATTCTCAAATGAGTTTGATGTTGATGAAAGATGGTTGGAAGACTATCCAAAATTTGAGGGTTTTATCGTCATTCATATTGTAGAGTTCTTTAAGTGCCTATTGGAGACAAAAATGCATCACAAGGACATCCAAATAAAGTTATTTATATATTTCCTACCATTGGAAGTGAAAAATTGGGTCAAGGATTGTTGTAATCCAAAGGGAATATCTTCACTCATAGATCTCATTAGAAGTTTTATTGAGCATTGGTGCCCAAATTATCAGACATGTGAAGATGTCCTTCAAGATATCCCAATATTCCTTCAAGATGTAGGATTCGACACTAAGATTATAGAATATCTTAGTAAGGTGCACCATGCTCTGTAATACCCCAAGGCCAAGCCCCGATTGTAATTATGAATGTAATGATGTTTTGTAGGCTAGTGAGCCAAGTAATTATAAGTTGGTAGACTTATGTGTTTATTAGTCCGGAGAGCCTAGATGCTAAGGCTAGTGGGTCTGATTTTGTATATCTGATTATGAAAATTATTAATAAAAAAAATTGTTGTGTGTAGACCGACCACGAAGAAAGAGTATGGGGGACTAAACTCCATTGGGTAGGGAAAGGGATGGGGCTATGAGTCTAGGAAATAAGGGCTAAGGTTAGGATCTAATAGAATAATATATTATTATTCTAAAAAGTTGTAAAGAGGATATTAATTTATCCTAAGTTCCTTTAGGGAGAGGAACCAAATCCAAGTGGGGGGAACATGCTCCTAGAGGGATCCAAGTGTCATCCAAAACCCATGCAGATTTATGGGGGGCATCCTCATGACTCTGGGATTCTAACCATTCTCATCGTTCGAACACTCTCAGCATTCTGAGGATTCTCACCATTCGGACCAAGCTCACCATTCATTACCCGGATTGACCAGTGTACCCAGAAAGCACACAATAACCATGGAACGCCATTGTGGAATTCCTTAAACACCCAAACCCCTATGACAAGGCCGAATTGATAACCTCATTGTACCTATTCCTACGGGTTTCCCGTGTATTGTCCTATCAATACCATTCCCCATGTCCAGGTTTTGTTTCTGTCATCACCATGCTCATGTATTGAGAAGTGAGAGTGAAGAAGCAAGTTGTCATACCTATGAGAAACTCTCTCTAGGTGAGAGAGTGTACTGAGGAAGTGAGCTCTCCTGGAGGAAGTCTAGTAGCATATACAGAGCTCTGATAATTCCTAATCTAGCTTGTTGTTGAAGCCCTGGAAAGGGAGGTGTAGCAGTCGATGGACTGTGTGAAAGTGAAGGTGTACACTCCTAGGGTGGGAGAGGCATGTGGGGAATGAGAGTCTATGAGTTGTGGGTGTAAGTGGCTCCTTGGAGTAAAACCTTCATGTTTTACTATGCAACTTCCTATTGTCCCTGCCTATCCTAGGAATCCCTTTTCCAATGGAGTTTAGTCCCAACTCGGGGGTGACCCACTACTGAGAGTGATGAGCAGCATGGTCTAAGGCTAGGAGGTTCATGGAAGGTCTGCACACAGTTGGTGTACTTCAATTAAAAGATAAGTACCAATCCTATGTTCATTTACATGATGTGTATTTGTACATACTATAATGATGAGTATTACATGTATATGATGTTATATTTATGGGTTTTCCTGTGAAAACCATATGCATGCTTTTACTATTATTTATGCATTATGTTGTGTGATATCATAATTTAAATCATTTGTAAATTTTGTATCTGTTATTGTCGCTTCCGCATTAACCTATGTATGAATTGAATGTTTATGTCTAGTTGAAAATTACACTAAATATAAGTATATGTATATTCGAACATGAGCGTTATCTCGAGTGGCATGACCCATCCCAGGTGGTCGGGAATGTGAAAAATTGGTATCAAAGAGAAAATATGTTTACTCTGTGACATTTCCCATGCTGTTGGTGGCTGGGGGCATTACAAATTGGTATCAGAGCCAAGGTTTTGACACTGATCCTAGATGGGCCATGGTAGTGGTTAATGAAACAAAGATTTTAGAGTGAATTGTTGTCTAAAGGGACAAAATTTGAAGTTCAGATCGTCCTTGAGTGTCAGTAAGGCACTGTGTGAGAACTTGGACTGTGTTTAGAAGCTCGGGAAGTATAACAATTAAAGAAAACCTATAGAGGAAGGAAGCCACAACAACCCTTGTGTTGGGCTGTGAGGTTTGAATTTGTGTCATAGGATCTATTCAAGAGAAGGCATACCCTTCATGGTTGTCAGATTTAGAAAAGGTGCATGAAAGTTAATCCCTAAGTACTTCAGACTTCGTGACTTCGACAAATTTTATGTGTGATAGAGTATAAGGGGTCGAAGCCTGAAGTTTTGAAGTTCTAGAGTGGATCTACACTGTAGAGGAAGGAAGCCACAACAACCCTTGTGTTGGGCTGTGAGGTTTGAATTTGTGTCATAGGATCTATTCAAGAGAAGGCATACCCTTCACGGTCGTCAGATTTAGAAAAGGTGCATGAAAGTTAACCCCTAAGTACTTCGGACTTCGTGACTTCGACAAATTTTATGTGTGATAGAGTAGAAGGGGCCGAAGCCTGAAGTTTTGAAGTTCTGGAGTGGATCTACACTGTAAATCTAGGGAGAAGTGCTTGACCATTAGATCGACTGAGGATAGATTAGAGTCATTACATCAAGCCAAGAGCAGAAGGTAAGGCACAATGATGAAAAAAAGATCTCAGTCATCAGATCTGCATGCAAGTGATTGTGAGCCATAAATCTCACAACAGTTCGCGAGTTCGACGTTTGGGAGAAACAAAGTGTGCTAAGGCACAAACTCCTGAAGTGCCAAAGTCCGGAGGTAATTCGAACCGTTCATAAAAAGGGCACGTTTCAGCATATTGGCTTGTTCGAGAGTTCGACGTTCAGGAGAATTGGAGTGTGCTAGTGTGAAAAGTCCTGAAGCCTGAAGCCCCGAAGCTGAAGAACATAAGTGGCGTGACATGATGACATCACCAATGGTGATGTGGACCCTTCTTAGACATGCCATGTGCCACCACATTCATTGTTGACAATTGTACCATGTGGACCCTAGAAGGTAAAGTAGTTCAAAAGTTCAGAGTTCTGGAGATTTGAGGAATGCAAGTGTAAAATATTCTGAAGGCTGAACGCTCGAAGTGACATGGCCTACTGACATCACCAGGGATGACATGGACACATGGGATGTGTGCCACATGTTAGTGAGTTAAGAACCTTTGGAAGAATGAAATTCCAGTTAGACTGTGACATGTGTCACCCGTCTGATTGGGCCATGTGTCTGCTTCTAGTATTCCGCCACATGGCACTCATCTCGAGCATGGGTAGTGGGGCCCTTGATGATACATAAAGTAGTTAAAACCTTGGTGAAGAATTTAACTAGATTGGGCCTATGATAAATTGACCTTAGTAGACGCGTGGTGCCAGATTGTGAATTCCAGAGACTTGGTACTTCGGAGGAAAGGTGTTACAGTTAGCTTTGACTAGAGAAATCCCCGAAGTCCTGTAGCACCGAAGTGATGTGACATGAAGACATCACTGGGGGTGACATGGAAGCATTTGGAGATTCATGGCCTGGTATTTTTGGGGTGTGTAGATGTGAAATCCTCCAAAGTCCCAGAACCCTGAAGCTTTGAAGTCTCAGAGCCTTGAAGCCTGAAACCTAGAGGACCGGAGTTAATCTCAACCGTTGATAGGGAAATGACACTTGGAAACATATGCACCAGTCCGAAGACTTGGCACTCTGGAAGGATTGAGAATATGTATAGTTTGAAACTCCCGAAGCCCGAAGTTCCGTAGTAATTATCAGTCGTAGGATGATGGGAAGTCGTGGAACGTTGATCCATCCCACTTCGTGAGTTTGCCAATTCAACACTCCGGGAGATTTGTTATGATTGTTAGGCTCCAATCTACTGATGTAAATTAGAGTGCAAATGATTGTCAATCCGGTGTTGTAAGACTTAGAGGCACATCCAAAATGTATGGAGTTACAGATAACTTTTATTCTTTAATGGGAATAAACCAAAACCTATTCTAAGAGCTAAATATGGAAGAGATGCTAAGATTCTGTTCAGAAGTCCTATTCATAGATCTCATGACAATAATCAACAAATGTTTTCCTAGAGAGTATTAATAGTAAGCATTCAAAAAGATATTCAAACTAGTTCTAAGGCTTATCAATGCTAGAAAGACAAAACTCTTATTCAAGAGATGCATTCATTGTCTTCTTTCATTCATTAGAAATTATCACCAATTCTTGTTAAATCAAAAGCACTAAAAGCGTAAATAACTCAAAAAGCATTTATGATTATCCTAATGCTTGAAAGCAAACCACACATTGAATTCTTATTCAAGAAATCATTCACAACATGAGTAAGGATTAGAAACATTAAGCATATTACTTAACTATGGAATTCATCTAACTACAACAAAGAATAAACTCATCTACAACAAGATCTGATCTAAAACATGTATCAAAGATTACTTGAAAAGAATATAAAGGAAGAGTGTACTAGTTTGGCAAAGGGGGCCCTCCAATGCTTCACTTGTACACTTGAGTTGTCTCAGCTAAGAAGGAGCTTCCAGCAACATTCACATCATCATATCATAAACATTATCAAGAACAAAACGCAGAATTGATCTCAAGATTGCAAATTCCAAAGTTTCTTCATTCACATCCAAGGTTGTTATACTAGTCTATGCCTTAGATTATTTATACAAGAGTTTTGAAACTAATAATGCTAATAAATCTCCTAAAAATCATGATCAGATCCATAAAATATGCTAGGAAGGTCGAATACCCCCTTCAGATCCATAAAATATGAACAAATCCCAAGAAAATCTAAAACTGTCCATGATTTTAGGCTAAAACAGGGTATTTTCTGCTAAAGTGGCCCTATTTGACCAGCGTTGACCAGACACCTGGAAGGCTCAGATCTCGAAGCTGATAGGTAATCATCCATCCTTGTACATCAAGGATCTTGACCCAAGTCTCAGATTTCACCCAGCTGGCCTGTAAGTACACGAACCTAGGAGCAATTACGGGATTTAGTCAAATCCTGTAATTTCTGATAAATTTTCAATTTTAATGCCAAAAATTCAAAAACTCAATTCTTAAGCTAAAGAATGATAAATGTACCTTGCATAAGCTATTTTATGAAAAATATGGAATGAAATGGAGGCAAAATGGATGGTTTTGGAGGCAAAAGTATAGTTTATAGAGTAAAAAGGAAGCATAAAAATGTACTCAACATCTCCCCCAAGAGGAAGACTTTGCATGTCCTCATGCACAAAAACAAAATGTTCTTGAACCTCTGTCAATGATCTTCTACCACCTCTGCTACCTACAATAATGTCTCCACATTAACCTGAGCTATATGAAGAGCTTTCATTCTTTGATATTTTTCTTTATATGGCTTCTTCTGTTGAAACCATTTATAGGCCTGTTTGGAGATTAATTTGTTTTACTTTTGAAGCTTCTTATTCTTTTTCTTCAAGGTTTCATTCTCTTCCTGTGTTTTATGGCTTTGAGTCCTTAACATTTCATTCTCTGTTTTTATGTACCTTTCCAGGACTTCAATTTCCTTGATCTTTCTCTTCATTTTCTTCATTTTCTTGTTTTTCTTATCAAGTTCTGATGTGGACCCACCAACCACTTCTTCTATTTGTTCTACTATCTGTGGAGCTTGAGTTTCTTCTTTCATATCTTTAATTAATTGTTCCACATTTTTCTCATTTGCTCATATGTGGAAGTTTCTTGTCCTTCAAAATCATCATTTTCCAATGATTGTGCCTCTAGAGTCTGAATATGTGCATACTGTGCTTGTTGTGCTTCATCATCACTTTCTTGTATTTGTCTTTTTTGAACTTGTTGGTGTTTCCTTGATTTTCTTTCATATGTGGTAAAAATATTGTCTTTTTCCTCAAATTCTTTCTCCCTTTTCACCATGCTTCTTGTTCTCCTCCTCCCCAATAGGTTGTTTTGAGCTTGTTGCCTTGGGGTTCTGTATTTCTTCCTCATCATCGGTCACAACCAAGATTTGTTCCTCTTTTTCTTTCTCATCATCGGTCACAACCAAGATTTTTTCCTCTTTTTCTTCCTCTTTTACTGTTTCAAAACCATTTCCAATGATAAACTGTTGCCAAGTCAAGTTATGCTTCTGTAGTTCATATAGGATGATCATTTTAATGAAGCCACAATGATATAGAATATTTTTTGTATTCCTCCCTTGTTTTTGGACAGCCTTAGACATCTTAGAAAGGCTTTGCAGTAGAAAATAGGGCATGTTAATTTCACAGTCATCTTTTAAATGTTGTAGCAGCTTGATGTGATATAGGTAGATAATGTTAAATCTTCCTTCACAAGTTATAAACTTTTGTATGAGATAGGCTAATTCATCCCAAGGATGAATCAAGCAACTCCTCAAGATTCCCTTCTTCCAATTGGCTGCTGCCACCCTAGATCTAGAAATAAAAGATGCCCATGATTTATCTTTAAAATGATTAGTTTTGAAATATCTTTCTCCTGTTTGAGGAAGGCCAGTGACATGTGCAATTATATCTTCAGAGATTCTAATAGTAAGGTTTCCAAAAGTATCCCTTTCCCCATCAAATGAATCAACAAATTCTAAGGCAACTTCCTCATAATATCCATCAAACTTCTCAAAGAAAGATATCCACTATTTTTGCTCAAGAATTTGTATACAATCCTTATGAATTTCTGATGTGTCAAGCTTCTTTAGTTCATACCTAGACACCATTATTTCAATTTTTAAGAGCAATACCTTAAAATATTTTCACTGTTTATAAAAAAGGAGGTCTATTCTTGTCAAGAGTTTCAACCGTGCATATTCTTCGACCAATATTTTTAAACTTGTAGACTCTGTTTGGATTTAATTCTGTGAATGGTCTTCAATAAGATTTTTCTGTTCAAAAACAAAAAAAATCTCATATTTTTTAAATTTCTAAACTGCTCTCTGTTCTCAATCATAAAATTTTGATGCAAGGGCATACCTAGTAATTCGATAAAACTTTCAGGCCTCTTGTTGAAACCCATCTCAATTTTCCTTCTTACAATCAACCTATGCTAGAAATGAACTGTTTCTGTTCTCAAAATGTACCTCAGGAAGTTGAATTTTGCACTTATCTTTAACAATTATTTGAATTCGAACTTACCTTTCACTGGCCGACTCCTTATTGAACATGTTCTCTTTGCCTTTACTCTCCACGCATTCCCCTCCACTTGCCACGTTTTTTTCTACAGGGAGAGAATATTGTATGTTGACAGTGAAATTGTCAACATACAATTCAATTTTCAACTGTCTAACAAAAATTTCGGGCTGGGTAAGCAAAGGAAGGAACGAAATTAGGGGGATTCTGGATTTCGTATGGTGCTAGAGTGTTTGAAACAGAGCATGCGTTTGAATGGAGGTAAGTATACACAGGAGTGCATCGGCGGTTCGAGTCTGGGGAGCATCCAAGTGAGACATAGCACATGAAAAGAGTTTAAGCCGCAACACTTTTTAGGAAGAGAGAAAAAAATGTTGTGAGGGAAACTTTACAAGAGTTATTTTTAAAAAATGCATTTGTACAGCCTTTAGGTTGATCGATCATAGCTGAAGGTGCTTCTTATTCTTTCATTAAACTTTATGAGATTCCACTCTTTCCTTGTAATCATCATAGGAAATGGTTTTTTTTTAAGAAAATGTTTTCATTTGACTTATAACTCCCTTAATTCGTTTCCTTTGAGTAACCATCCCCTTTGTCATGCTTAAAACCTTCTTCTTATGACCCCTTTTCTTAATGTGTATGCAAACAACCTTTCATTTATGCAAACAACAATTCAGTCTGTGTGTATGCAACTTATGTCTTCATAAAACAGAGCATTTACAGCTCAAAAACAATGTGTTCAAATTTGAAACCTAATCCTTTCCTTATATAACTCCCTTGGAGACCAAAATTGGTTCCTTTGAGTACCATTTTTTATGCTTTTGAGGGTATATGAAAATGGAGTGATGAAAAGATGATGTAGGGGAAGGGAAAGATAGGATATTTATCATTGCTTTAGCTTATGAAGAATTTTTCAAATTTTTAAAGCATTAAAAAGAAAAATGTATACTAACTTGTTTGCTCATTGTGTTTGCTTGATTGAAGCTGGCTGGAATGTTGTTGTAAGTCTTCAATTTTGATAAATTTCCTCTTGTATTTATTTTTCTTAGTATTCTTCTCAGGTCCCTCTGCTGAATGAAGTTGATACTCTTCTCAGGTTCCTCTGCTGAATGAAGTTGATACTCTTCTCAGGTCCCTCTGCTGAATAAAATTGATACTCTTCTCAGGCCCCTCTATTGGATAAAGTTCCTTTTTGAAATGCATGATGTCATCTGTAGAAGGCTTGAAAGGTTTTCAAAGAATTTTAAAAAATGTATACCTTATCCCCCTCAGCCTTATTTATTGACTTGTCCTCAAGTCTTGGAGATAAAAATTTGCAAAACTTTTGAAGCTGTAAAATGAAACTAGAAGGTAATAATGAAAATATTTTTGGAGAATTTTGATTGGCCAATTTTACTTAGTTTTCCAAGGAAAATTCGAGTTTATATTGTGCCAATTTCCTGGATTTTCACAACTAAACTCCCTTTTTTTTTCCTTTTTTTTGTTCTTTTTTTTTTGGTCTTTTTTTTTTATATTATATATATATATATATTTGTTGTTGTTTTTTTAAGAAGAATGTGAAGGAGACACATGATTATTTCTGTCCAACACTTCCATCTCATTCTGTTGAGATATCTGCTGCAGAAAGTATTCCTTGTTTACAGGCTTATTGTAGAGCTTTAGCCTATGTCCATTGACTATGAATGAGCTTGCCTCATCATCTATTGTTTGTAGTTTGATTGAGCCATTGTCATATACCTTTGCAATCTCATATGGACCAAGCCAATGAGTTGTAAATTTAGCTTTGAAATCTTTGAATTTTGAATCAAATAACAAAGCCCAATCTCCTACTTTGAATTGTTTCTTCTTGATGTACTTATCATGCCAATGTGCCCTTTGTTGTTGTATCAAAATGTTGTGTTCAACTACTGCCTATATCATCTCATCCAATTGATTTAATTGCATAATCCTCTCTTTTTGTGCTTCGGAAAGATCTATTCCTAAATCAGCTGCTAGTTTAAAAGTATGAAGTTGAAATTCTATAGGTAACAAAACTTACTTATCATAGACCAGCTGATAAAGGGTGAACCCAATACTATTTTTCTAGGTGATTCTGTATGCCCATAATGCTTCTTGAAGCTTGTCTGACCAATCTTTTCTATTTATTTGGACTGTCTTGGTCATGATTGCTTCTAAAGTTTTGTTAGTAGATTCCACCTGTCCATTTGCTTGTGGATGATAGGGTGTGGATTTCTGATGCTTGATCTGATATTTGTTTGCTACGTCTTTCACCATCTTAGAAGTAAATCATGCTCCTTGGTCTGTTACAATCTCTCGGGGTACTCCAAATCTGACAAATATTTCTTCAAAGAGGAACTTGACCACTAACTGTTCTATGGATTTCACTAATGCTTTGGCTTCCACCCACTTTGTAACATAATCAGTACATACTAAGTTGTACTGCTTCCCTTTTGATGGTGGATTTATTGGACCAATGAAATCAAGAGCCCATTTTTCAAATGGCTCAATGTGAACTTGTGGTTTGAGGGGCATCTCATCGGTTGGAAGTGGCTTTCCCATCCTTTGGCAGCTATCACAACTTCGAACATATTTCTTGGAATCTTTGAAGAT
>JASDQU011400923.1:24086-37703 GCA_032191745.1 Picea mariana
AAAATCCATGAAAAAAAAACCAACCCTAAAGTAAGCCTGTTAGCATAATAGCCACCATAACCAACTGTGCAAAGACCAATAACATAAAACGATCCCACGAGTAGGTGGAGAATGATATGCAGAGACCCAAAGGTGGTTCAAAAAGTACACAACAACCCCATAACACCAAATGAGGCTGGGTATGGTTACAATATTGTGAGGAGATGACAAGCAAGTCCAAACTGAAATGAAACCCTCCAACAAAATCCCATAGAGACTATAGAAAGCCATCACGACTTCCTTTACACAGAATAGTCAATGAAATTGTGACTTCAACCATCCAATTTTCCATTTGCGCAGAACAACCATTCCATAGAAACATCATAGCTTACACAGTTGCCAGCCTCAAGAAAAACATAGACCGATACATCACCGAGCTAGTACTGTTTCATAAACAAAGCGAGTTCATGGATGGAAAAAAAAAACATACCTGCAACAAAATGGCCTTAAAAATGCAATCTTGGTTGAGCAGTTCCTTCCTTTCCTAAATATCAGAGATTAACCAGGACAAAATTCAAATGAACAATAACAAAGCTAGGGTGACGACAAGAGGGCGAAGTTTGGAGTGACATACAATAAATGGACGTCGCTTCCATCCTCTCCTCATTCAATTACGTAGTACACACCAACCAACCAACATTAACCCATTCCATTAATCCATTGCATCGAAACTAACATCCATTGTTTTCCAAATGCACCACCCAATATCACATTAACCATTGCCAAACATACCATAATGTATATCAAATGCACCTTCATATAACTCAATAACATCGTATAGCCACTAACATTGTTAGTTAGGACTAACATCAACCTTTTAAAATTTCAAATGCATATAGTGTAGCATAGTATAGCATAGCTCCCTTTTCTTAGATTCATTCCAAGTCTTTTTCTATTTCTCTTGTTTCTGGTTATAACTAATATGTGTCTTGTGTAGGTGTAGCATGTCACGAATCATGGCTACAATATAAATGTAATTCCAGTCAATATAAACCATTTATAACATTGAATTTAGATCTTAGAGTAACAAAATCAACACATAAAATCCATTATCCATCTACCATCTGTCGTAAATAAAACAAGATTTCCTCATCAATCATGCAGAATCCTATAAGCATCACCGGAACAACAACATAAATGTGTAATAAGAACCTAATCTAATCCTCCAATCTACTAGGGGGTACCACCTACTAGTATTATATATCATTAGCTTAGTTTAAATAATAGGCTTTAGCAATACTTTGCACGCGAAAACCTCATTACGATTTTGATCGTCAACACTATGAAGGGAAGGTAATATTCCTTTGTAATCAATATTTGGATGTCGAAATGAATGAATCCTTTGTTGTAGATTTCTAGCAACACACTCCAATTTTCTAGCAGTGTGTTGGAAGAGGAACAAGCCCCTCTCTTTGATATACCCTATATACTTAGTTAAATTTTTGTAGGTTTAATTATTATTTTCATTTGGTAAATTTACTTATGTAGTTAAGCATGCTATTATTTCAATTGATATCCTTGATTTCTTTCTTGACATCGCTATTTACCTTAAACTGAAATTGAAATGGTCGGGGAAAGGTGTTTGGTCCACCCATGAGCCAGCCCTGCTAGAAATAATATAGATCGATATTTATTACTTTACCCCCATTCGCTTATGCTTTCAATTTGTAGTGTGAAGAACAAGTGTGCAAACTAAATTTTGTTAACACATGTATTTGATTTATTACTAGCAATCTTGATGTTGTTCACCTCAAAAACTTAAATAACTGTAAAGTCACGAGTTGCATCTACAACTACAAAATTAGTTGGATCTAGTTTGATATTCAAATTTATATTTTTTTTTCCAAATTACAGTTTGGTAAAGCTACAGGAATTAGCCAAGTTATTGAGTAAGTTAACTGGATTATTCAACATTTGAACAAAGGATTGCATCAATTGATTAAGGAATAAATCATACTCATACACTTGATTTCGATTTCTAGGAATGATTCATCAAGCAAAGTGATTTTGAATGCAGTAGGGATAGCTTAGAGTTTTCTTACCTAGTCCCGCATATACTTGCCCAACACCTCATAACATTACAAGCATCTGGATTGATAATTTAATGAATAACAATTTAAGCAATTAAATTGAACTACAATCAAATTGTGTCATCCTCTATTGTTGTAATCTCATTTCAGCTCAATAATAAAAAATCAATTTCCAAATATTGTGATCAGAAAAAACAACTTCTTTACAAAGTCTAATGACTATGTCTCAAATTCCAACAAATTGAGGGCCACTACTAGTGAAACAAATGAAAAATGTTTACATAAAATTCAAACATCACAAAAGAACTATATTGAAATTTGTTGCAATATGTATTATTCCCACACATTGAGTTCAAAAAAGCATTATGGCACTACTTAAGCATTGTGTCATGAATCTCCTAATTTCTTTGACAAGTGTACTTAGACACAACACTAATGTGTTCGTCACTTTAACCTTTCTCTTCTAACATAGATTCAAACTTTAGAATAACTTCATTAAATAAATGCATAAGGAACTAAACTAGCCAAAGATAAATTATACAAAATTATAAATTATAAATTATACATTTAGACATTGAAATAAAATGTTGAATATTTTTTTAGATTTTTTTACATTTTTCAAAAACTAAGTTTTTAAATTATTTAAAAAAAAATATATCAATATCGATGTGAATTAATATATATATATATATATATATATATATATATATATATATATATTCTGCAACCGTTGTACCCATGTTTCAATGCCACCATATTTCTATTAATATTATTTTTGAAAAACTTCGCCGTTTGCAACAACACAACAACATCAATTGAACAATGCAATACTAAAACAAGTTCAAAAATCATGGTAAAATAGAATTTCCCAGGGTTGAAAACATGTTTTTTTCAAAAGGCAATTTTGGACATTGCCACAAATTTAATGTTTGTAAAACCTGATAAGGCTTTAAAAAACGCTTATAACAAAAACTCATAAGCCTTTGAAAAAAAAGCTTATATCAAAAATAAATAGGGCAGCGTCTTAGAATTTCACCACAATAGTAAGATATTGAAGAGAAATTCGAGTAACAGGGGCAAATGGCAACTGTGGAGAATTGGAAAAGGGTTTCCATGGAACCTATTGTTGGTAGAGTGTTGAGTGCACAGGATTTGGAACAGGGCGACGAGAACAGGAGGATGGGCGAGCACATATGTATTCGGTTTCAGGAGGGCATTCACCGGCGTCCACGGCATATGATTAAAGTTAACAACAACAGGAGCAATGCTCGAAGTTTCAACGGTCCATCATTCACAGTTGTAACATAGAACATGCTGGCAGAGTTATGTGCTACTTCAGAGCAGTCCCAGCTGCCCTTCCTTCGCGCTCAGTTGGGAATACCGCAGACAAAACTTGCTGAAAGAAATATTACAGTTCGATGCTGTCATTTTGTCATGCCGATGGCTGTGCAACCTTTTATAGATTAAATAAGTTCGACTTGATAAAATGGCGGTGGATCAAATTGAGCAAGTCTGATAAATATTTTCCCCGATTTTGAAAAGACAACATTGCTCTGATCGTCATCCTTTCATTCAAAATTCTTTCCAATCCTACCCATTCCAAATGACAACACAAGTGGTACGTTACAATAAACAATCGCAAGCTTGTGATGCTTGACATGATGGTCCGTAAAACATACTTCTCACCCAAGACCATCGCTAATAGGATTGAACAGTCTTCAAAGTCATTCGCAATTTTAACAATAGAGCCATCAAAACATTCCAAACTGATCATTTTCCATAATGAAATACTGTTTTATTAAAACTCAATATAAAAGAGATCCACTCACGGAAGAGAGTTTTGAGTCTCGGGAGCACTACTCACGCCTTATATAAATGAGAATATGAATTGGTTCCATGGAGGAGATCATGAAGTTGGTGTGGTAAATCAGAGTAAAATCGGTTGGCAAGGTTGTCATGAAAATGGTATGGTGAGCCACACCAAACACATGATGTACTAAAATCATGCATTTGGGATGGAAATTTCTTTCTTGTCACGAAAATATCATCCTCGCCGAATACACTCTCAGCCCTCTCAATTACATGAAAAAAAGAATTCGTCCAAAGAGACGGGTATATATATACCATGTGATTCGGTGCGTAATTGATTTCTGTCCGTGGGGTAAAATAATTTCATGCTTACCTACTCGTAAACATGTATCTAAATTCGTATGAACCTAAATGTTAAATGAATTACATGATTTTGCGTCATCTTAAAATAGTTTTGTAAATTAAATAACATGATCTATCCAAATTACTAGGAGCCCTTGTTTAATAAATTACATGATTTTACAACATTTTAAAATAGTTGTGTAAAGTAAATAGTATAGTAATAAGGAAATATTGTATTTATATAAAAAATATATTTAACATTTTTCGGTATATTTAAGTACGAGTTAATTATGAATTAGGTAATAAGGAAATATTGTATTTATATAAAAATTGTATTTAACAGTTATTTTATATTTAATTATAAGTTATAAGTTAGGTTAGAATTTTAATAAAAGTTATAGTGTATTATATTTTAATTTTTATTGATTAAGAAATTTATAATTATTATAAAATATATTTATATTAAATTTATTAAAAATATTGCTTTTCATGTTATTTTATTCAACTTGTTATTTATAAGTGATTGAATTCTTCTACTAATAAACTAAAAAATCCATATTAATAAAAAAAAAAAAAAATTAAAACTCATAATTATTGTTTTATCTTTATTAAAAAAAAACATGTTTTTAAGTAGTGTGTTTTCATTAGTGTGCTCTTTTCATTAAGAATATCTATGGATAAAGATATTTTTGGACTTGGAAATTTTTAGTAAGAATTTATTATGTCATATTTTGTGGTGCTTTTCTCTTCTATTTATGAGTCTATTTTTAATCTATCTTTAATTGAGTGAAAATTTATGTATTAATTTTTTTTTTTAAATGTTATAAATTTTATTTAAGTGTTTTTTTTAATCAAATTTAATATAAAATTTTAAAAATTATAAATTAATAGATTTATTGTTTTTTAACATTTTTCTAGTATTATTGAAAGTGATATCACAAAGTAATTCATTAAGTTTTTAGTGTTTTGTTGAAAGTTCGTAAAAGTTGACTAAACAAAAAATTAAAATGGACATCTACTATAAGATGTAAATGTACTAAAGGGTGAAGATGATGAATGAACACAAAAGTGTTATTATTTCATTTTAAATACACGGAGAGAGATAAAGGAAAAGTCCAAGGGATCTCAAGAGTGTTCAGTAAATGAGTGTAAGAAATAATATAAACAAAAAGAAAAAGTAAAACATTGAGTGTGGCTTTATAGCTATCAAAGAAGTTTCCATATGACAAATGTTGCAAGTTTTCTAGTTTATACTTAGCAATTTTTAAAGTTCCTCTACCTTAATTATCAATTTTTTCAATGTGTGTGAGGAAGAGGTGCAACCCATTAACAACAACATTTAATAATTCTATGGACTAGAGTTAATAATAATGATTATGTACAAGATGAATGAAGACATAAATATAAATGGAAACACATAGAGATATTGTATAGAGCATGATAATCAAGTGAAAACCAAATTCTATTAATTAATGAAATGAAAAAAGACTGTAAAGTGCAAAGCAATACAAACTAGCTAGAATCACGATAGTTTATCTTTTGAGAGAGATGTCTTGGTTATGCTCATTCATAAGAAGACATTACAAGTAGTCAAAACTACCTATTTACATAAAATATGATGCCCTAATATGTAAAAATACTTAGTATCCAAAACCCTATTTCCATAGGAAGTGATGTGGCAAAGGGAATGTAGGTCTTGACAATGCTACTTGACATGTCTACTTCCATGGGTGAAAATTTTGCATGCAAACTTCATTTAGGAATTTTATTAGATCATTATAAAGCTTAATCCATGCTCTAAGTGTTTGGGTCCAACCACCTAAAAAAAGGTTTCATGACCTATGTCAACTACCTAAAGTGGAAGGGAAATGCTTGAAAAATGAATTATAAGTTTTGGACCTAAAAAAATGTAGTAAAACTACCAAGATGTGGAACCATTCTAAGTTAGCGGAATAAGTAGGTGACCACTAATATCCACCTAGATCAATTAATGCATAATGTAGTGGTATGTGGTATTTGACCCTAATTTGAGAGTGTATATACAACCCTTATGTATAATTTGATTACTTCATAATATGAGTGCAAGGAGAGTTATATCATTTTGTGCCATAAAATCTCCCTCATTATAATTATTTTTAATGTTATTATAAATGATAATGTGAGGGGTTGATTTTCTTACTAACTATTAGTGTTTATCGATTATTACATTTGTTTAACAAATTGCTAACACAACACCATGATGTCTTCTTAAGTGTGATTATTGGAATGGTTTTTTTATTGTTATGGTCATTCCAATATATGTGAATCAAAAGATTCTAAATACTTTTCATTCGTCGACATCATTCCTTTTAAATGAAAATTTAAAATTTCAATGAGGCTAGGTTTCCTATCCTAGATTAATAACTAAAATAAAATGGCAATGCGAGCTTAGATCATAAATTTCTTTTTCCATTTAAGAAACCACACATCAAAGATCATGTCTAAGAAAACCAAAATCTCTAAATTTAATGTAAGAGATTATTTTGTTAATATAAATTTGCAATTTTTCTTTAATTTATTTTTCTTTTTCTTTTTTTATTTTATTTTATTTTTATAAGTTATAAATATTTATTGTTAAGAATATATTTATTCTTCAATTCCACTTGTCAAGGGTGTTCTACTCTTAACGTTCACACTAAAATAGGTTGACGAGGATGGTGATTATGCATTGTTAACTATTGGTTTATCTTTTTAATACTTCTCTTCCTTAATCATGCATCTGTTCCTCATTTGGTATGCTCCAACTTCACTCTCTTTCTCACTATATTATTTTCACTATAATCCCTGGCTCAAAACATTTTTCTAGTGGTTTTACTGTGTTTATGTTGGAAGCCATACACATGGTCTCCTTTAGTGGTGCTCAAGTGCTCAATAAGATATCAACTAAGAAAACCAATTCATCTTTGCTTCTTTATTTTATCCATTTTTCTTACACAATTTTTCATGTTGCATTGTGATTCATCAAGTCCCTACTATTTTTGGTTTCAAAGTGTCCCATTTCTAATGTTGTTAGTTCCCATTTTTCTATTAGTTTTCCATGTACTTAGTGGGTGGGTGAGTGCAAGATAATGAGCATAAGTTGTGATGTATTAGTCACAATGAAGATATGGAAACATAACAATCTCTTGACTTGGAGGGATGATATGAGGTAATTTCACTTTTAATTTGCATATTGTGTAAAATGTGAAATATAGGAAATCAAATCATCTTCTATAATTTATAATTTTAATTTATGGAAGATTTGTATGAGTATGATAAATTCTATTTTTCTAAAAGTGGTATGTTACTTTTCCTACAAAATATAATGTATATGTTCATGTTAGTGCAATGGTTGAGTACCTAAATGATGGAATTTATTTAAAGTAATGTTTAATAATAGAGAATAGTTTGTTGTTGTGCACTAATATTTTTTTTAAGTTAATTCTATATTTTTTTTTAAATTAATACACTAACCATGTCCATGAATTATGGGGTCAAGAATTAGTGTCAGGCTTTAGGACCTTAAAAATAAATAAAAAATAGTGAACAACACACACACACACACACACACACACATATGCATATGTGTGTATACATACATACATATACATATACATATGTTGGCTTGGGGTTTCAAACCTAGGATTTGAAAGGATTTACCAACAAATGCCCCATCCACATTAGAATATTCAATATTCAGGGACTGAATATGATCTCACTGAAGACATGCATGAGAATCATAGAAACTTAATTTTTTTTCATAAAATTACGGAACAATACAGACAAGAAACACTTAACTAAGAGTTCCACATTAGATATTATTCATTTGTATCAACTTTCTTATAAATAATGCATAGTCTAACATCTATAACAACATACATTAAAACTAGAGTACAATGTGATAAGAATTATAAACTTGGGCCTCATATCTTCTTTCATTAATCACAGTGAAACATTCAAATACATGGAGGGTCATAGCTTGTGTAATGACCCATTAAGATTAAACCACATATCATATATTTAGATCTCGATCTACTTTCTCTCTTGTATTCCACTTATACTTCTATAATTACAATGAACCTCAAATGAACCAAAAGTTAACAAAAACCAACAATGAACAAGAATTTAACCCTTTCATGTTCACATGCATTCCTCATGTCTTTACAAAAGCATGGAAATCATACCAAAAATTATTTCAAGAGATTTGTTCAATTAGTTACTAAACTAACATTTTAATACATACATATAGATTATATTTTAGACGAAAATAAACATATTGTTAATATCTTAATACATACATATAGATTATATTTTAGAGGAAAATAAACATATTGTTGTAAGAAGAACATGATTTTTCTAATATATATAAATTTTCTATAAATAAGAAGTATATATTTTGGAAGCTAATTTGATTTCCTACATTTCATAATTTTACACCATATTCTAATGAGTTATGCATGCACCTCAAATAATTCCTCCTAGTAAACATATTGTTATTTTTCTAGATTTCCATTTAAACTAACATGTCATGAGAGGGAAGCATTAACTTGCATCGGCCCCTTATTCACAATGGTGTTAAAAATATTCCACAACATACTAGGTCAAAATTCAATCTTAAGAAAGTTATATTGTTACATAGATGTTCAGGGAACGAAAATAGATATCCATATGTCCTGTCACAAATGTGAATGATCGCTGGACATTTGTTATTAAAGGGGAGAGGTTGGTAGCATTGTTGTTTGGGGATTGGAAGAAATAAATACTATTTTCTTGCAATAATCCCTCCTTTTGTAACTTGGAAATGTAGTACATTAGCTAATTGATAAAATGATGTACGAAAAAAATATGTTTTAATCTAAAGTTCAAACGTATTAATCGATTAGAATGTTTATCCTTACTAAAGCATTATAATCATAAACTGAAGTTCTTGGAAGTAATATGGCAATTAGGGTTCTTCAAATCCTAATTATAAATCCCTGGAGTCAATATTAGATGTTCCAAAAGAAGGTGTAGTGTACCTTTTTCCATTAGGTGATAATGAGTTCATAGGTTGTGTTGAGAATGTCTTCATAAATTGTAATGTATGTTTCATATCAGAAGGTTCTCTTCATAGGTAGGCTACAAACCACTTGGTTGAACTTCATAGTGACCCCTTAGATGTGATATTTAAGGAAACTACAAAGGAAATTGAGATGAATTTATGGAATGCAAGAGATGTTGGGTATGTTTTATATTGTTTTCAAAATTAGCACCATGTGTTGTATGTTGCACTAAGGAGGGAAACAAGGACCCCTTGTTTAGGGGTTTGTGGGAAATCCCCTTAAAAGAGAAAATAGATTGTTTTTGGTCCATTTTTGGGTGGTTTTGGGCCATTGGTTTTTTGTCCCTTTGTATTGCAATTTTGGATAAGGAATCTAATACGGGTTAATGGATTAGGGTTTTGGATGTCATGGAATCATGTATATTGTATTGTAAAGGGTGAAGTTAATATTATGAGATTTAGAGGTGGAGGTCTAAACATTTTCAACTTTTCTTCGTTAATGGTTTCTAAGGAAAACATTTGTGTATTATATGTGAATTCTATTGTTTTCTTTCTATTTTATAAAGCATTTGTGTGTGCATTGCTATATTCTAAAAGGTTTAAAATGTGCATTTTTTATCAGAGAAATTATTGGCTTCAAGGGGATTTCTTTATTTGGAATGGTTCAATTATATTAGGTTTGTGATAAACCTAGTTTCAGTGGGAGCTCCATAGTGGTGATTCTTTTGGTGAAAGAGAATGGCAAGTAGTTCTAAAATCGAGATTAAGAAACTTAATGGGAAAATATTTGAGCTTTGGAAGACAAGTATGGAGGATATTTTGGTAGAAAACAAATAGTGGGTCAATGTGGATCCTGGCACTGCACCTATGAGTATGTTGAAAAAAGATTGGATGAAGTTTGATAGGAAGGAAAAGAGAACAATCCAGTTGAGTCTTTCATATTCAATGTTACTAAATGTCTCGAGAGAAAATATATCCAATGATCCAGGAAGATCTCCACATTTAACAAATTCAAGTTGGTTATGATTTTTGTGGAAACTATCCTTACAATGAAGAACTCGTAGAGATATTTCTGATGCAATTTGAACAGGGTCAAATGAGATTTGTATTTGAAAGATATGGCTCATTGAGGTTTTGGGAAACAAGGTGAAAATAAAAAATTAAATGAAATTCTTAGTACATATTATGTATGCTCTTGATTTTTTCATTTTTACTGTAATAGGAAACTAATACGAATGTGAGAGATATGTGGTTTATTGATTAAGTGAAACTAATGAGGTGGTTGATTGATTGAGTGAACTTGGAGACGTAGCCAGGATTTGGTGAACGTCATTATCAATATGTTTTCATATTGTCTCATTTTCGTGTTTTTTCACTTCAATGTTAGATGATTAATTTAATTATTATTCCAATTTTTAGGTCCATGATTGAAAATTGTGAAATCTATAAAAAATACAGTAAAGGATAAAAAATGAGTCAATTTTATATTTCCCATTTTCGGATCAAGTTGGTATCATAGTAGTTGTCCAAAGGGTTTGTGAACACATTTTCTTATTTCTATTAGATTATTCCATTTGTTCCATTTGTATTTTGAAAGTGTGGGTGTCTTGTTTGCAAAAGGAGAACCATGGGAAAATATTTGAAGATAGAAAGGCATTAGGAGATTTAAGACATAAACTGAAACATTTAAGAGGAAAACTTTGAGTTGATAAGGAGATTGAAATTCTCTGAGGATGAGAAGCAAGAGGTGTAATACATATTGCAGTTCCATGGATAATTTATCAAGGGAATAAGACAAGATTTTCAACTTGAGTTTTCTTGGAAACCCTACATGTTTTTTCTATTTGAACGACAAATGATACTTCCGGTAGCTGTGTCCACCTCATCCTACTCATGTTATCATTTTAGGATGATCACTTGGTTATGAAAGATGTTTGATTATTCTTTTATATTCACGTTTTCATACTTGATTCATGACTTCAAGCATGAATCAAGCATGGAAATTTAATTCCATGTTATATCCCATTCCAAAGCTTGGTTTCCAAAAGGTTCAATGTGCTTACATCTACCTCATGTCTCTTACTTGAATGATTTCTTTTAATTTGATTAAATATCGATATAATGCTTATGTTGAGTTGCTCTTGGATTGGAAGATTATATTTTGGATCCTTTGTAAAAATACCAAGAATTGATTGGCATTGGGACTTGTTCATTTAACATTCTTGGTAAATCAACTCTAATTTTAAATTTTTGATTTGCATTTGGATTGTAAAAACGCATCCTCTCCTAACCTTTGAAAATCGATTATACCCATTACATGTCATGGGAATTAAACGCACTTGGATCGTACCCTGTACTTCATTTTAGCTCGAAATTTGAATTGACATACCTCTCATTATGAGCTAGGGTCTTGAGTTATGCTCTGTACTCAAAACGTTCATTACAAAAAATGCCTGATTTTCGTCATTGAAACCCTTATTTCTTATGTTATGATTGTGCTGGTGTGTTGCTATTTTGTTTTCATGGTATCATCTTAGACCTATCCCTCTTACCACTGTCATCTAAAACCCTAGTTAGTTCAATTCCCTCTTGTTACGATTTGTTCAATCACGTTTTTGCCTGTCAGAGACACATTTTTGTGGGAGCGTTTCTAATCAAACCGTGATGAATTAGATCAAGCCCTTGAAAATTTTTTTTGGAAATGGGTAGACAAGTGGGAGCAGATCCGAGAGTTCGAAGATTCTGATTTCAGAAGAATTGCAAGAAGGAAAATTCAAACTTCGTGAAGAGTGAGGAGCAGAGTGATTATGGACCATTGGATCCAAGAAGACGTGTGGCAGAGATCCACATATTTCATAGGAATACCCTTCAGAGAAAAGCTAAGGAGGAGAATACCCGAAGAGCTGGGGGAGCCAAAGAAATCCTAGCCATCCATTTAGATAGGACGTGTGGTGAGAAGTCAACACATCGTAGGTTCACAAATGAGGAGAATCAAAATTGGGAGAAGGGAAGACTTTCGAAGTCTGAACTCACGATTTGATCTTAACCATTTATCACAAGGAGAACGTGGATTATAGATTTGGTCCCAGAGAATTCGTCGAATTTGGAATCGGGAAACAAATCGCAAACGTTCTGAAGCACTGAATCACGAAGGGGGGCAACCCATAGTCATAGTCTGCAGTCACACATAGGAAGGTAGGATAGCATAGAGGGCTATCATTCAGTAGCATAATATTTGAAAACCACTAAGGAGAGGGTCCACGGGTGCCACACAATGTCTGCCAAGAAAGGAAGGACCTATGATAGAGTTTTCATGTTCCAAGGAGGGATCTAAGGAGTCTCTTTGACTCATTATTTTGAATGATTCTAGACCAGGAGGTTGAGAAGCCCCAAAGGAGATGAGGACAAGAGAGGGAAGTGTTGGAAGATAGGCTGTTATCATTGATGTCAACCCTAGTCATGGGTTTTGGACCACAAGATTGATAAAGGTATTTGAGCATGAAGGACAATGCACATGTATATACAACACCCATGAATGGATAGTACACATCATGTTGTTTCCGGTGGTATGTGTCATGTCACGTAGATCCTCATGGTTGAGGAGAAATTAATTTTTGAAGATGACAAAGTGAATTGAAGAAGGAAGTACATGTAGGCCCTCAAGATAATTAAAGAAATGAATTAGAAAATAAGAAAGTGTCAGGTCGGCCCTCATGTTAAAATGAAGTGACATAAATGGTATAAATAAACATCATTATACATTCAATTTGATATAAGTCTAATTTCAGAGGAAATAAGAAGTAAAGAAGGCCAGATTTCAAGGGAGGATGAAGTCTTTTGGTGATGTGTTCTAAGGTATGTTATTTTCAGGTCATCTTACCATTTTTTCTATAACATTTCTTTTAGAATGATTCAGATGGTGAAATCACTACGGTATTGAGAAGATATATCAAGGTACCTCTGGTAAAATGTTCATCTATTGATTCACTATAATTATGGAGATATAGTTTGTGGAAGATAGGGTTTGTGACCAGTCCTGAAGCTAGTTAATAAATAGGTGTTCCGGGTAAAATAGTCATAACTTCTTCATAGATAATCCAAATGAAGTGGGACAGATTGCATTGGAAATATTGTGGACTAGTTTCTTTTGTGTGAGTTTCATAACTGAATGTTAATTATTGAACGCGGGGCATTCTATGAAAGTTTACTCTCTTGAATAGACCAGACTTGAATAAAGTCTACCATTCTTTCTATAACCTCTTTTTGGGGAGGATTCAAGGAGTGAAAATTGGAGGAGTTTTAGAGAATACATTGAGTAATATTATCTACAGGATTAGA
>JASDQU011400925.1:34856-47001 GCA_032191745.1 Picea mariana
AAGAAAGAGGAAGGAGCATGAGGCCTTGCTTAAGCAACACCGGAATGAGCCTCCTTCCCTTAGGGTTTTGATTCTAGGGCCCTGCCATTGCAGCACCATAGAACCTAACTCTCTAGTCTTTAGATTTTGATCCTCCCGAGATCTTGCCCTTACTTTTGACTCCATAATACCCTAAGGCACTGGTTTTTCTCCCAAACGTTGAGCTTGTTGTGCAAAAACAATCTTTCAAAACTTTCACATTTGAAACCCTAACTAACCCTAACGTCTACTAACCTAGCAGAAAATGATGACGTCATGCCTTTATTAAGCTTTTGGTTGATAGAAAATACTGTGGCTTGATCGTCTAATGATAGACATTGATGCATTGATAAATTTCATTGGCTAAAATTGCAAAACGTTGACCTTTTTGTCTATCATACTAACCCTAGGAAAAGTTGACATCATCTCTAGCGTAGTGACGCAGCAACTTATAGTATGTGAGAAATTAATAACGTTTAATACATTGATCTATTTCAAGGATTGATTATCTTCATATTATTCCAGTGTTTATTGACAAGTAATATTATATGCCATTGTCATTACTGCAAACATTGACTTCGTCAATATTTACTGTTGATTATGCTCATATATCTTAAATATTGATAGTCATTGATTAGTGAAGTACTAACCATTGTTGCATGTACTAGTATCATTATTGTCTTGTCTCGCAAGCAAGTACCTCTTCTGTGGTTTTTCTTCATTTTGACTATCTTCTTGGCGGTAATCTGTGAAGGGGAAACTAGCCTTAATCCTTTGAGCCTTTCCCTTTCAAAACCCCAGACTACCAGGGACGTCTCCCTTGGGCTTAGCCACCCTAAATAGAAAGAGCCCCCCATCGAGGTGACAGTGGGTGGGGAAGCTCCTGTTACGCCAGTTTGACCCTTACCTTTCAAGCTACTTGACTTAAACTACAAACTGAGCGATAACATGCCCAACCTTAGGCACTAGTCTTAGTTGACTTAGGGAAAGGGCTTGCTTAACATAGTAACCTTACATCTTGCATTGCTTCTTTTGCATCATAGGTTAGACTCCCCCAAAAACTTTAACAAATTAAAATCAACTCCTAGGGTCTACCCCCCTTGGCTTCCCTAGGAGTAAGCCTAGACGGAAGAGGTTCTGGTCAAAGTGACAACGTGGGCTGTGAACCTAGGCATTGTGCCTCCAAGGACACACTAAGTGAGTCGGACTTAGCTCACATCCGCAAGTGTGTATTAGGACGGCAACAGATGGCATTTAGTTATTTTTTACTGGTCCTATCAGTTTCTTATGAGAGATTTTTCATTGTCCTTGAGATCCCTGGGAGAGCATCTAGAAACTTCATGATTGGCTTGTATCTTTTGCCAGCTACAAGCGTCTGGGCCTTCAACCCCTTCTTCCCATGAAATGAGGTATAATCCCTTCTTGGGTCAGTATACCCGAAAATCCCAAAAGGTAAGGAGATGAGGCGATGAAGTGTGGAAAGTGACAAGTATGGTCGGGAATGGCACGATGACTTGTCAAGAGGACCTCCCAGTAGAAAACCTATCCCCAAGGGTGACCCACTTACTAGGACGCAATGTCAACCACCAAGGTGAAACAAGGCAAAGAGCATAATTTCCAAGCAGACGTTACATAATCAAAAGCAATTTTAAATGCAACAAACTCAAATGTCTCAAATATTGAAATGACACACCATAATACCTAGCTTGTACCTCTAGGAGCAAGACCCAATGTTTTCTGGAAGCCAGCTGATGTGGTGGATACCCTCATGATGAACCTGGAACTGTGGTGGCGAGGTGGGTCTCTATCTATGCAAATGGACATTGTTGGTCAAGTTGTCTCTCGGTACTCCATGTCTACAACCTGAGGACCTCGAGACATCATCTCCTTAGTTATCCCTAGGAACTGAGGATAACAGTATGCACTCACATAATCTTGTCTTAGACATGTGAGAGTTTATTAGGTCATTTGTATGGGTATCTTGAAGATGAACTTGTCTTGAGTATTTGTTCCTATCTTTATGTAAGGGAGGAAGGTGCTAGGATTTGTGAGAGGCAAAACATAGAGGAGACTTGAAGTGTTAGGGTTTGAGTCCTTGTGTGAGAAGAACCTAGTGCTTTTGGCAAAAACTCCCTAGAGGAGATTTGGAGAGCATGTGTGAGGCAAGCTTGGTGAAATATCAAAGGTGGACTTCTTGGTGTTGATGATAGCTTGTTGTAGAGTCTTTGGTGTGGCTAGATAGCTTGGTGGGATGCCTCGCTAGTCCTTTGTATTGCTAGTTAGGGTTTTCTATTAATGGTAGATGCCATAGCTAGGGATTGGAGAATGTTGTCGCCTTTATACACACCTCGGGTAACGTGGAAGAAACCTTCAATCCACTAGGTGTGTCCTTGGGGGAAAGTTTAGAGTCAAGGTGTTGTCACCTGATCCTCAACTCCTCCATCTAAGCCAACTCCTAGCAAAGCCAAGGCGGGTAGTCCCTAAAGAAAATAATCTAAGGCTTGAACTAAACTAAGTACAAGAAAAAGTGTCTAAGAGTTTATTGCAACAAGAACAACAATAAGTAATCTACACTAGTCATTTATTCATTCACTACAATTGCTTATGAAAAATATATTCAAACAAAAGAGATATACTTGCAGACAAGATAGTCAAATGGATGTAAATACTTGCAAGTAAATAACCATAAACAAAGATATACTTCAAGTTAAAACAGAAATGCTTTGTAAATGAAAATGCTTGAAGAAAATGGCTTCTGAAAGTAAAGAGATAAGACCAGTGCCAATATTGAAATGTGTGTAATGTTGTTAACTATGTAGAGTATCGTGTGGAGATGTCCTTGAAAATTTTTAAGTTGATTAAAGTTGGATTGATTTTATTGCATCAAAATGAAACTAATCTAAATGTGGCCTCTAAGAGGCTATTCCTTAGAGGGGAGGTTGAGTTTGTCGAATATCCAACATAGAGATTATCCCTTTGATTTTGCACACAAGCTCAAGAGAATGTGGGAGATCCGACAAGGAGAACCTAGATCTCAAAATTCCCGTCGGATTTCTTACACAAACTCTCTTACTTCTCCACAAACTCTCTTACTACTCTTTGCTAATCTACCCAAATAAACTACTTCATTCAAGATCTATTCAACACAACCCAAATGAACTCAAATACCACAATATCACCTCATGTGAGGAATGCAACCAAAATACTCTTGGTGATCCCAAAATCCTCCACAGTTTCATTAATCCAAAGTGAGAGTGTTGCAGCAACAAGTTGCTCCAAGACTCTCAAGCGCATATGAGTGCAATGGCAAGATGGCAAGAGCAAGAGAGTGGGGCGAAATTCCAGTATAGTAACACTAACTCAAAGAATGGTGATGAAATGAGAGGAAGAGGGTTCTATTTATACCTCAAAAGGCAAAGTGAAGGCACTTGGATGGATGCCAAGTGTTGCAAACACAAGCAAGGGAGTGAATCTCAAGGAGGGGGGCGCACCTCCTTAGGGTTTTGACTTGTATGAGTGAGGTGGAGCGTGGGACCAAGCAATGGTGATGTGGGAGGCTAGGAAGGGTGCACCTCATGAGGGAGGGCCCACACATCATTTAAATGACATTTCCTAAGGTTTGGGTGTAAGGGGGGCGCAAATCCCCCAAGGGGGCATGAGGAAATGAGTGAGGAAAAAGGTGAGGGGGTGTGTGAATGATATAAGGTGGTTTGGGTAGTCTAGGGATGACCCTCTTTGCTATTTTCCATCTTTACATTGACCCATTAACTCATTTTTACAAAAATTACAATTCTGACTTAGCAATTAAAATTGTTGTTTAACTAACTTTGACTCCGGGTGGACAAATGACTGGAAAAACTTGTCCGACTGAGCTGAAACTTGGTCCATGGGTGTAGGGGGTGCCTTTCCATTTTATTTGAGCACAAATACCCCTATCAAAAGCCCAAAGACCTAATTTTTACAATAATTGCTCAAAAACATTTAATTAATTAAATAATTAAAATCCCAACCTTAGGAAAATTAATTAAATTTAATTAATTAAAAAAAACCTATCTAAACTCGACGAAATTCCGCGAAACTTTCTACAATGTCTAACATGGTCATTTACATCATTCCTAAACAATAGCTACCAAAGGATGAAACCATTGGAACGTCATTCACCACTTTGGAGAAATTATTGCAAGTGTGAGGGAAAAACTCATGGAAAATCAACCAGGCTGAAAAGCCCAATTGATAACCTGAAGATAAAAAGCACTTGGTGAAAAGAACTCTCCCAATGAAAACATCCCAAGGTACCTGACCTAACTATGATCCATGCGGACCTATTACATTATTAATCCACGCAGGGGTGCTGAAATTCCGTTTACAAAATTTTGTGCTCGGGGCATAAAGTGCCTAGTAGAACCAAATTGTCTTAAACATACTTGCACCCGATGATGCATATCTTCATGGCACATGGAGTTGACCCCCTAGTTGAATAGGCGGTCAACAGAACCTTTGCCTCTTCAAAGCCACAGGTCACCGGAGACGTCTCCCCTGGGCATAACCTCCCTAAATAGAAAGAACCTCCCCATTGTGGTGACATTGGGTGGGTAAGGTTCCCGTTTCCCCAGTTTGACCTACTATCCGCTAGCCTTTCTCCCGTCTACAAACTGTGCGATAACAKGCCCTATTGTGCCAATAGACACACCATTTGATGTRATAAGTTTTGTATAAATAAAGGTGAATCCCCATTGAGGAAACATCACTTATCATTGTGTCATCTCATGATTTCAAAAGTTGTGGTCTGAAATTATGAGAATTACAGCACCCTCTTGTGTGCTAGGTTTGGTGATGGCTGGGGGATCGTCTCTTGAGAATATAGSAAAGGATTGGCCAGGTTTTCTTCCCTTGTTGAGAAGGGTTTCCCAGGATACTTCTTGTGTTCTTGTGCATGGTTATTCTTCTTGTGATCTTGGTTTAATGCAACTAGCTATTGTTGCTGTATTTGTTTATGGTTCAAGTAAATGCTAACCAGAAAATTGAAATTAAATGCATGAGCCTGAACTAGTGAGAAATTCAACATTGCTGTCCAAACTTTGTGTACTTGCACATTTAACTTTCAGCTTATAATCTCATGGTAAATGAGTAGTTTCTAGGACTGTTTGGTATGCAGATTTATCATGAACAGCTAGCTGATTATGTTGAGCGATTTGACAAACATATAGAACCTATGCTGTCCAAAATTTGTGTACTTGCACATTTAACTTTAAGCTTATAATCTCATGGTGAATAAGTAGTTTCTAGGACTGTTTGGTATGCAGATTTATCATGAACAGCTAGCTGATTATGTTGAGAGATTTGACAAACATATAGAACCTAAGTTTACAGAGTTATGGCTGTAATAAATCTGTTTTAAATAATCAGATCTGTTATATGTTGGAAATTATGCCCGAAGGGCTGGAAAAGTAGTTCCCTTGAAGTATAATTGTTCGGTGTTTATTTTCTCGGGTTGCATTGTGTATTTGGTTGGACAGCAATGAAATATATGCTGCTGTAATTTATATTTTAGATTCATCCCTAAGGTTGAAAGTTCACAGAAAATAGTTCAGGAGAACCTCAAGTTTGAGGTGAAATTTCTTAATTTGCATTAAGAAGCAATTCTTGAAATTTCCACAGAAGGTTCATATAGAAGCTTAGATATAGGTGCACAACCACTAAATTTCCTTACAATATCAGCAAATACCCACACCATAAAATGCACACTAAAGTATCTACTTATAAAAGCAAAGTGTACATGCAAAACATGATAATACCTCTAGCAACTTTTCAGTCATGTTATTTCGCTCATACATAGTGATGATACGGGTAAAGAACATCCGCGGAACATATTCCATATGCCTATTAAAGATTTCCATCCAGAGTTCCTCTGCTTCTTCTATTCTTCGCTCATTGGCAAGAGCATTCAATAACATGTAGTAGGTTCCCATGGTTTTACCTTGGCCCTTGCTTAACATCCACTTTGATATCTGCATACTACAAACAACTGAGTAAACCATCTAGAAAGAGAAATACCATATTGATGCAATTCAAAAAGTGAAATCCAGCACTGTAATAATATTTTGTCTTTGTACTCCATTTGGAGGTTCTGCTATACGTTTGTTTTTTATGGTCATGTTGGTCCAGTCCATACTCCTCAGAATCTAATTCTTGAAGAGGTGTGTCCAGACTCGACACTAAGGCAAGAGGTTTTCTGCTAGCCAACGATATCAAAGACATTTCTTCCGCAGTCTATTCTGATTTTGTAGAACCCCATTCTGTTTTTTTTTACAGTTCTGAATTTTTCTATGAAATATAAGCTGTATGTTCTCAAGAACAGGAAAAAAATACTGCAGGGTTATTGCTGCTTATTCCTCATAAAAACAGAATTCAATAATAACTTTTTATTCCAACTTTCCCAAAAAATAAAAAATAAAAACTTTCATGTAAAAGGGAAGGGTTATCTTACATTCTTGTAGCTAGAGAAAAGAGTTTACTGCTATCTTCTTATCACTTGATAAGAAAAGAATAAAGCGTAAATGATAATACTGAACATGTTCAGCTACACTAGACAGTGGACATAAAAGCTGAAACATTGTAAAAAGGAAAAGGTGTGTGCAGACTAGTATTTTGATATTTTTGTAAAGAATCAGAGTTTGCAAGGATAAAGCGAAATGTTTAAACAAGTTTTGAGAAATGCTGAAGTTCATGCTGTCTGCATACAGTGTACATTTCATGCTCATTGCTGATGGCCTTGTTAAAAATGTTTGCAACTAAAGGTGACACTTCCAGAGGCAGCATATTAGAAACTTTTGCAGAAACAAGTTTATTAATCTACTGAACCATTTGATGCATCCAAGGCTTATGCAGCACTCAATTCTATAACATCTGTACTGGTATAAAGTCTAAGTTTATATTAGATTTAAACTTTTGAATATGTAGCATAGAGTTACAAATTACTTACAATTAATAAAATCCACCATTATTCATGCCATTTATGAACTCAAGAGTGCACTAAGCTTATGTTTTCTTTCTTAAAAGCTTCCCCAGAAGGATAAATTTAATCATTGAGAAGTATTGGCAAAAAGTGATTTTCAAGTGAGGCGTTATTGTGAAACTTGCAGTGACAAAAGTGATCCAAGAGTACTAAAAGGTTAAAAATATGTCAAATACAGTAGTCATCTAACATTGATGCATGGCCTATAGTTCTGTCTAGAAAAATGTGTCCCGTGATTTAATACAAAACAGTTTCATCTTTGTAAAAAAGCAGAGCAAGACTTGGACGCTGTTATCGCAAGTAAAAATAAGACAAAATATACAAAAAATGGCAGGAATATCCTTAAGTAGATTTTATCTAGCAATAATAAAGCTAAAACAACACAAGGAAGAGTGAAAAGTTCAAGTTGGAAATTAAACAAGTGGTTAAGAGTTTAGTCATTCTATTTGAAAGTTTGAAATAGAATCACATCCAAAGAAGTCAAAAGAAGGAGGCTAATCTCATAGAAAACAAGCAGGGCAGAATAAGTTGCAACCAAACATGGGTGAATCAACTCAATATTGTGACAAGAACAAAATATCTCATTCACGAGGTTTCATGATGGTAACTGGAAATCTCATCCTCCTTTGTATGAGGTGTATTTTCATGGAGGGCATATAGATGTAAGCCCCAAATAGCAATCATACCCCTCAGCAACCATCATGTCATCATATATCTAAGTTCCTAGATATGTCACCCAAGGGTCTTGTATACGACATATCATGTATCTGATTTGAGTATCGTCTAGATTGACCCAAATACAAGTAGGATTCAACTCCACTTTGGATATGAACCAGATATGGCCAGCAAAAATACTGAGCCATATCACAAGAAAATAGGGATAGAATGAAAAAAGAACACATATTTATATATTTTCATATTTTTACAATTTAATATATGTATTTTGAATCTGAGATATTAAGAGCTTAACATTCAGAATTTGGAGGATGCATGGGGGATGAGGACAGTCAGATGGGCACTTCCACGATCTTGATTCAGCTGTTTTTAGCAGTTTCTATTTTTGATTCAGCTGTTTTGATGAGTGACTGCGCCCTGAATAGCTGGATGAATCAATCTGCAAGATTCCACCGTCGGAATCTGATGATAGATGGCTCAATGGAAGCGCCCTGGTTGGATCTCTACTGGGTCAGAACGAATCTGCAATCGGGACACAGGTCTATTGCAAAGCTCCGAATCCTCAAAATAGCTTGCGCCCTCCTTGACTGAGTTGCGCCCTCCACAATGAATACTCCTGAAATGAACGGTGAAATACCTGGATGGTATCTCCGATGGGCTAGGGTGTGTCTCTCAACACCGAAACCGATCAATGGTGGTGGTTTCCTCTAGAAATCCACAAAACAGTAAGGTCGGCTCTCCTCCTCCTCTCGGAACTCTCAACATCAAATCATAACAATGCATAATGAGGAATTAGGTCAAATTCCTCCCTTTATATCTTTCCCGATCTAATTCTTTGTTGACCTCACTTAACCTAGGCGCCTTTCCTCCTAAAGTGATTTATTTGTCAATTAAGTCCCCCCTTAACACCTTTTCATTCTAATTCTTCGTTGACTTAGGCTTAAATGACTTTTCCTAAGTATTTTGGCTTAATTCATCGTTTAGCCGTTAATTCCTCCTTATTTCTCCATCTTGTTCCCTGTTTGTGCCTGACTATAGTCTATGGGAACATATAGACTACTAAGTCACTCCCTGTTGGCCTACTCTTGGGGACAGGACATCATGAAGGCCTCGAATCCTATCCACTATGGTTTACATGGCTTTAACTTGCATCCTTGGGATTACAATGGTGTAGCCAAATGAAAACTCTAGGGTACCTCCTGAAGAGGTAACAGGGACCTACCACTAAAATGGGCTCTGCAAGCCAATTCCTCCAAATTTTCCACCCAGATATTACCAAGATAGATGAAAAATTATATAATAATCCAATCTGAATCATACCTCCCATTTAGGGAGGATTATGGTCCCCAAAAGCTTTTACTAAACAAGGTGAGGAAATTTATCTTCTACCTCCTCCCTAGAATACCATTTTGTCTTTCCTAGAAGTAATCCTTTCAACCCAATCTACCAAAAGTCGTGCTACCCATATTTGGTAGTTCTAAACCTTTTCTGCAAAATTGTATCTTCTACCAACTTTTTCTGAGCTTCTGCTGCTAAGTCTTCTATGGTAGGTAGTGTTAGAATATAAGTGGATGTGCTCGTTTTTCCATTGACAATATCTCTATTGTCACCCAACCATAGGCCGAAGCCACCCTCCAAGCACCTTAACCTTGACAGAGAATTACTCAGGAAGCAAACCCTAGGCTAGATAGCCAAACAAAGGGTAGTGTACCTTTCCCCAAGGACAACGCACCAACAAGAGCTGATCAGAAAGTCCAAACCCTAGCCAAGAGATAGTCCAAGCGTAACTGCTAGCTGCAGCAGGTGCAACGGCAACTCTCCTCCAAACCTGCGCAGAAACTGGGCAACTGCAATGCGCACAAGTGCTACTCTGCAATTCTGAGACTGCCTACCGAAATGAGAACTGGCCTCCTGTATTTATACTAATTCTGGCTAACTGCCTGGGCCGACTTCTCATTCTGGGTATCTGTCTATTTAGTATATATTATTATTTCTTCTCTTGGAGGCTAATAACCTAATATAAATTATCTTCTTGAGCCGACAAGTCTTCTAGGGTTATTAGCCAACGCATTAGGGTTTCTTCTTGCTTCCCGGAGTATTCTATCCTCGTTAGGTTTACACGTGGAGGTAAATACCTCCCGCAGCTACCATAATATCAACACTCCCTCCTAGCTAGAGAGGTATTACAAGTAATGGTCTTGCAGCTACCATAATATCAACACTCCCTCCTAGCTAGAGAGGTATTACAAGTAATGGTCTTGAGCACAAAACATACCATTCACCCGGTAGCATCAACATAGTTATATAGACTAGATCATGACTAGATCATGAGCACCATCATCATCATCAGCTGCATCATCTCTCGAAACCATACCCTATCTGAGTAATCAGACATGATGCTCACTCCACAGAGTGATACAAGAGACATTCTTCTAATCTAGAAGAGTAAATGTTCTCAACCATTTTCTGTCTAGAAAATCTATGTTCATCATTCATCTGGCTGATAATTATTTCCAATAAACTGTTGATAGTCTTCAGGGCAATCAGAACAAAATAGAACACAACTGTGTCTATCCAGAGTAACACATAACTACAATCCAGTGGTACACTACCACACCAAGTAGCACACAAGTACTTGATCAACAACGTATAGTCACGAACAGTGGAACACATCCACCACAGTAGTATACATCTACTGTCATACAGTCTTCATAACAATCATCTGATATCAACCTGCACAGAAACAATGTTATGATATCAGCTGAATCATCTGGGCTAATCTTTCACTCACATCTGTGAGATCTGAAAGAATATCTGCCCTCAGAGTAGAACAATGAGATATCTGGACTATTCTTCTCAAGCAAGGAAGAATAACTGTCATGTTTTCTAAACCTGGACCATTCCCCAACTTGGGCCATTCTTCCTACACTAATCAAAGTGCACCCTGGAGAGAATGTATAAACCCTAAGGAATGTCTGTCCCTGATTGCTGAGCCTGGACCATTCCACACCCTGGGCCATTCTTCCTACACTAATCAAAGTGCACCCTGCAGAGAATGTATAAACCCTAAAGAATGACTGTCCGGACCATTTCCTCTGTTAACCACAAGAGGAAAAGAATGTCCTGTATCAACCTCCAAAATGGACCATTCCCCATGTTAACCACAATGAGAAATCGTTGTCCGACGAGGCGAGCCAGTCTTCTTGAGTAACCCTCAAGAAGAGAGACTGCCCTAGACCACTCCCCATGTTAACCACAATGGGAAGTCGTTGTCTATGATACATCGGCAATCTAGACCATTTCCCATGTTAACCACAATGGGAAATCGTTGTCCATCAGAAATCTCAATCCACTTTCCGAACAGGAAAGAATCTGTCCAAGCTGGACTATTTGTCAATGAATGTCTTCATTAATATTTTTAGTGCTCCCTCCCAACCTGGGAGTCATCTCTTCCTTTTTCAATAAGGGAGTCGTCTCCACGAGCTCCAGCTTGAGTACGCAAATTCTTTCATCTTTTACCAAAATGTCTGCTTATCTGCTCATCTGTGGAGATATGTATTGGAAAACCACTTTCTCCTTTCTGGACTTCATTACGGATAATGTAATGCTTGATTTCAAATGTACTTTGGTCTGGAACACTAGTTTTCTCTGAAGGCTTCATGTAGCTCTGATCAATAGAGTATATCATTGCTGGAAAACTGGAACATATCTGTTGTCGCCCTAATGCACACTTGCAAACGTGAGCTAAGTCCGGCTCACTTAGTGTGCCCTCGGAGACACAATGTCTAAGTCCCTGCCCACACTGTCACCTTGACAGGAACTTCTTCCGTCTAGGCTTACTCCTAGGGAAGCCAAGGGGGGTTGTCCCTAGTTACTAAATGGATTTTAATTACAATGTTCTAGGAGTGAGTTTTAATTGATTAAAGGCCAAAGGATGATCTAGCCTAAATGACAAGCAGCAATGCAGGTGCAAGTCTAAGTCTATATGTCAGGCAGCCCTTTCCCTAAGTCAACTAATGACTAGTGCCTAAGGTTGGGCAATGGGGTCAACTAAGTGTAAGGGTGTTTCGTTACAAGATGTTTTTCGATTAAATCAAAGCCAACTACCCAAACCCCCAAGGATTAGAATTAATTACAAGATTATACAATGTTACAACAAAGATATACAATGAATACAAGATATACAAGAAAAAGAGATTTCACCCCCTAGGGCCAAGCATGCCCCAAGTGGCTTTTACCCCACCTGGACTGCCTTCACTGGCATCTACCCACTCAAGCACTTAAGGATGAAACAAGTGATGCTTCCCCAAGTGGGATACTCAAACACTTGCCTATCCACACCACAACAAAGATAAACTGATCAACAGGATATTCAGTAAAGCATTAAACAATATCACATCACCATTATAGCATAAACAAGTAGTTGCAATATGAAAG
>JASDQU011400926.1:12430-24255 GCA_032191745.1 Picea mariana
CAAAATCTGAGTCTAATGTCAAGAAGCTAGATTTCTCCAAAGTGAAGTGTTTTCACTGTCACGAACATGGGCATCTCGCTACTAACTGTCCACAAAAGAAGAAGAACAAGACGATTGTTGGAGTTGAAACTGGTGAGGCTCTTGTCTCAACATTTGAACTTGATTTTGCTTTCATCACATGCATGACTTCAAGTGCATCAGGATCAATGTGGTATTTGGATAGTGGCACTTCCTTCCACATGACGCAAGATAAAGAGTCTTTCATTGACTTAGAGGAGAAAGATCTCGGAATGCATATAGAGATGGGAAATGATGGACGATATAGTGCAACTGGTATTGGTACCATTACCTTTCAGAGGGAGTCAGGTAAACCATTTCAATTAAAAAATGTTATGCATGTTCCAGGTCTGAAGAAAAATCTGGTCTCAGTTGCAATGTTGGAGGACAGAGGCTATGATGTTGTTTTTAGCAGTGGAAAAGTGTACCTATGACATAAATCAACGAGTCAAGTCAAGAAGATAGGGATTCGAGTTAAGAATCTCTACATGTTGGAGGTAGATGGTTGCAGTGCCATGATAGGCAAGGAAGAAAAAGTGGTGAGCTGGGATGAGGGCAAATTATGGCATAGGATATTGGGCCATCTTCATCATGGAGCCTTGAAAATCATGCAGCAAATATCTATTGGACTTCCAAGGGGAACACTTTCTTAGTTAGATCAATGCAAGGGGTGCACCCTGGGGAAGTATGTAAAGTCCACCCTTCATGAAAAGGAGAACTGTGCTTTGGTGATCCTGGAGAGAATTCACACGGATGTGTGTGGACCATTCTCGGTTGCTTCAATAGCAAAACATAGGTATTATGTTATTTTTGTTGATGACTTTTCTCATAAATGCTGGATATTATTCATGCAGAAGAAGGATCAAACATTCTCAAAGTTCTGTGAGTTTAAAGCATTGGTGGACAAAGAGTCGGGGAAGCAAGTGAAGGCTCTAAGGAGTGATAATGGTGGAGAATACATCTCTAATGAATTCAAATACTTCTGCAGTAGAGAAGGAATTCGAAGAGATCTCATAGCGCCTCATAACCCATAGCAAAATGGGGTTGCGAAGAGAAATAATAGAATGATTGTGGGTGCAGCACGAGCGATGTTGCATGATCAGGGCCTGCCAATGCATTTGTGGGCAGAAGAATGCAGTACTATGGTTTATGTGCAGAGCCATTGTCCTCATAGAGTACTTTGCATGAGTACACCTGAAGAAGATTTTACTGGTAAGAAACCTAATGTTTCTCATTTTAAAAATTTTGTCTCATCTGTTTATGTGCATGTGACCAAGGATTCCAGGAAGAAGCTGGAACCAACTGCTGAAGTTGGGATATTTTTGGGGTACACAGAAACACCCCATAATTATCGTGTGTATCTTTCGAACAGTAAGATGACTGCTATGCAATGGGATATAAAATTCGATGAGGGAAAAGCCATGCATTTTTCACTTGAGAGGGAGCTAGACTTGCATGCAGAAGAGGAACTGTTGGTTCCCAAAGATGAGTCTCAATATGTGGATCAGACACATGAAGAGGTTCATGGAGTGGAGGAAACCACCCAAGCAAAGCCATCCATCAGAAATTGAAGAAAGCACACCACAGAAGATGACAGATTGAGACTAGATGCTGCACAGAATGTAGAAGCCCCTACTTTATAGCACAGACAGAGACAGTCTCCTGATCGATTTGCTAGATACATGGCTCTCATGAGAAAATGTATTGTGACTGAACCATCTTACTTTCAGGAAGCATTGGAGGACCCCACTTGGGTTGATGCTATGGTAGAGGAGTATGACTCCATTGTTAAAAATAGTGGATGGGAAATTGTCCCAAGACCGATTGATAAATCAGTGGTAGGTTCGAGATGGATCTACAAGCTAAAGCAAGCTACTGATGGGAGTGTGGAGAAATACAAGGCTAGGTTTGTGGCCCGGGGCTTCTCATAGATCAAGGGGATAGATTATGATGAGACCTTTGCACATGTCGCAAGGTACTCTTCCATAAGATCCATCCTTTCACTCTCAGCACAGATGGTCTGGTGCATTCATCAGATGGATGTAAAAACTATGTTCCTCAATGGGATCATTGAGGAAGAAGTGTAGATTGAATAGCCAAAAATTTTTGAGACCTTTGACAAAGATTCACATGTGTGCAGACTCAAGAGAGCACTGTATGGGCTGAAGCAAGCACCCCATGCTTCGTACACTCAGATAGACAATTATTTCACCGGATTGGGATTCACCAAANCATTGTGCTTTATGTTGATGATTTAATACTTACTGGTGATGAGCAACTGATACACTCATGCAAGGAGGACCTTGCAAAGGAGTTCGAGATGAAGGATTTGGGCCTTCTTCATCATTTCCTTAGATTGGAAATATGGCAGTGACATGGTGAAAATTTTGTGTCTCAAGAAAAATATGCAAGGGAGATACTGCATAAGTTTCACATGGAGGGCTGCAAACCCATGGATACTCCTCTTCCAGGAAAATGGAGGAAAGATGATGCTACTTCTGGAGAGGTAGTGGATGCTACTGTCTATCGACAGTTAGTGGGTTCGCTAATGTATTTAGTGAACACGAGACCAAACATTTGCTATGCAGTTAACCAGCTAAGTCAAGTGATGGTTAAGCCTACCAAGCTCTTTTGGAAGGTAGGTAAGCATGTCTTGAGATATCTGAAGGGAACATATGAGTATGGATTATGGTACAGATAGACAGATGAGCTGAAGTTGCATGGCTTCACAGATGCAGATTGGGTAGGCATCCCAACAGACAGAAAGAGCACATCAGGGGGCATCTTTAGTATCGGATCTACAACTGTTTCTTGGTACAGCAGGAAACAAAGATCCATGGCACTCAGTTCAGCAGAAGCAGAATACATGGCAGCAAGTCAAGTTGCATGCGAGGCTATCTGGATGAGGAAGATCTTGTTTGGTTTGTTTGGTTCTCATTTAGATCCGACAATGATTTATTTTGATAATTAGAGTTGCATTAAACTCTCAATTAATCCTGTGTTTCATGACAGATCTAAGCATATAGATATCCGGTTTCATCATCTCAGAGATTGTGTGTAGCACAAGATCATGTTGCTTCAATACATTCCCACGGAATATCAAGATGCAGACAGTCTGACGAAGGTGCTCACTAGGAGAAAATTCGAATATCATAGAGACAGGATTGGGGTGAAGGATAATCCCTTTCTTGTTGAGAGGGAGTGTTGAAAAGTCAACAAGAAACATGTGTCTAATTTACTTTTCCCTTAAATAAATTAGACAATAAATATTAATCTATTATTTCATTCATANAAACATGTGTCTAATTTACTTTTCCCTTAAATAAATTAGAGAATAAATATTAATCTATTATTTCATTCATAACTGAGTGAGTTGGAGTTGTAACAGAATTATAAGTGTAGTTAAGTGAGTTAAGATCAATTGTACTAATTGTAACTAAACATGCACTAGTGAGAGTTCAGTTAATCAGTGAACTCACATGCAACTAAAGATTCTCCACGGTTAACTACATGCATGTTAGATCCAGTGGAGACCCAGTTGAGATAATAGGTGAAAGGGACAGTTTGGCTATCAGTTGTGATTTAATCACACATGAAGTGAATATGCTTGTGAGCATGTGCAAACTAGGCAATTCTCATCATTGTGAGAATTCGAATTGCAGAGTTTGTGCAGAGGAGGCAAGTTGTCTGGACAGAGGAATTGGCACATGTATTTGCTGATTTGTGTATGATAGTGTGAGACAATTGTATTATACTGAGAGATCTTGGATTAGATTTTTGTAAGAGATTGTTTCATGATTCATGATATACATAATATATGATAGTGGGGTTTTTAGCTTTACACTTTCTCGGTAAAACTTCTGCGTTATGTGTTCTTGATATTTCACTTTGTGATTGTGGTTGTGATCGTGGTTTAATTTTCCACAAGAATAATAGTAGAAGTGATTATGTATTTAACGATGGTGTATAATTTTTAGATCAGGAGAATCGCAGGAAATACTTAATTTGTATTGAAATTTTTACATGATAGACTTGCCTTCTGACATCTTCATGTTAAATAGTCTCTTCATTAGAAATACCTTATTGGACGCCGAGGGTTTTTCATACAATTTAGCCAATGCGTCCATCAAATCCTTCATTCTCTTTTCTTTCAGAATATTGAAAGCCACTGATGCTTCCAGGCTCATCTGTATCATTCCTAGAGCCTTTCATTCAAGAATCTCCCATTCTTCATCCTTCATAGTCATCGCCTTCTTTGCTATTCCGCCCAATGGTAGGAATAGATCCTTCTGATATAAATAATATTCCATCTTCATCTTCCATAACTGGTAGTTTTGGTCGTTAAATTCCTCGACCCTAAACTCTCCATCTTCCGCCATTGCTCCCACTCAAACCAGGCACCCTCTTTTCCTATGAGTTACCTTTCGCTCTGATACCGGTTGTTAGTAAAACAAGATCAAAGAGAAATAAAATAAAATAAATGCAGAAATATACACAATAAAATAGAGACACAGATATACGTGGTTCACCCAATGTGGGCTACATCCACCAAAGAAATTTTGAGGTCCTTCCTTTATTATTATCCAACAAATGAAGGGATACAACCTACAACAAACCCGGTGTAACTTCTTCTTCTTCTTTATCTCATTATCTCCTTTCTCAGAATAAAATATTTGCTATGATACATAGACACAATACATTTCCCTCATAATAGAGGGTTTCCTTCTAGGGAAACAAACCTTAACATAACTTCTACCATTATATTTGTGACCTTATAATGAACAGTCCATATTTACAATGAAATTACAATATACATTTACAAGGAAATTTTTCCTTTGGGGGCTTCGCTCGTGAAGCCCCAATGGGGAATGCTCTCCCCAGAACCCCTGTTGGGGGTCTGCTTGCCCCTGGACCACCTAGCCTAATGGATAGCTAATTCAGGAGCATCGTAAGAAGCCAGCCAAGTGAACATGAAGGAGGAAGACAGCTAGAAAAGTGCAACACACATTTTTCACATTTTGAAATGTTTTCTTTTGGAAAATTAATGAGAAGATATTGATGTAGTAGTTAAAGGAAGCATACTTGCATGTTGTAAATAGATATTCAACGGTTTTCTCTCATCTGTAGAATGTAAAGGAATTTATACGTAATTAATGAAAGTAGGTAGATTTGAATTCATATATTAGACAGTTTAGAGAGTAGGAGGGAAAACGGATTTAGACACCCTCACCCTTGTATCATTGTAGCATTATGATCATTAGCACAATATAGAAGAGGAGAGTTGTAGCATAGAGATGTAGAGAAGAACCCATGTATAGGAGCTTTGAATTAATATATGAAGATTTGAATCAGATTCATGGTGTTATGATGTTTTCTGTTTACACATGTTGAATTCTATGTTTACAGTTGCTTTGTTTCTCTGTATGCATTTGTTTCAATGCCATGTTGAATGTATGATTTCATATTGAATGTTTGAGCTTTGAGAGAAGAAAGAGAATGAGTTTCAATTGTTTCTCTTCCTGAGAGAGAGTTCTTGCAAGGAGTGCAGTGAAACGTCCGCAAGGTGTGAGTTGACAAGGGTTATGAGTTTTATCTCAGAAAGCTTAGGAAGGATACTATTGTTCTCATTCCGGCAGAAGTGCAGGTGAAGCATAGAAGCCATGCAAGGTGTGCGTAGGCTATTCGAAGCCTTAGAAGTTATTACCTAAGTAAATAATTGAAGGATCACTGTTGCAAAGAGTGCACAGGGTCGAGAAATCAAATAACCAGGGGTTATTTGGAAGTTTTCCGCAAGGAGTGCGTGCAGGAGTCCTTTTGAGAGACTTGAGTTTGCAAGAGAAAGCTCAGGAGGATTAGTACCTTTGAAGTGTTCAAAGGGAGGGAGTGAAATTATCGTGCAGAAGCTAAGTTCTAGTGGAAGAATGCTAGTCCATTTTGCAGAAGTTATCAAGGAGGAAATGAGCGGTTGAAATTCTCCGTGGAGAACTCACGAAGTTGCGAGGACTGTAGGATCCAGAGGAGCTGCAAGGTGGATAAGGATTGGAGGAACCCATAACTTTGGTATCAGGAATCAATGTGGACCGTTGATTGTGATCTATTTTGAGCTGTCAAATAATTTTGGGGATTCAGAGTGTAAGCCAAAATCCTTGGTCACTCTAACTCCCGAATCGCGAGGAGGATTGTTAATTGTGGAATTTCAGGATTTCGGTAATTCGGGATTCAGAATACCAGAAATCCTGATGACAAAGAGTCAGGAGCCTTTCCATTGAAAAACTTGAAGTTACGAAACCTGAAATATCCTTGAAGTGGCATTTTGACACTTTGAGGATCAGATTTTCGACATTCCCATTGACAAGGATTCGAGGAACTTCACATAAGAAACCCCGAAGTCGTGAAACTTGAAGTATTGGTGAAGTGGCGTTTCGGCATTTCAGTGTTTTAGGGTTCAGGAACCCGAGAAGACAATGGTTTGGAATTGAGAGTCTCAAACTCCTGGTACCCAAAAGCCCAAAATAACATGGGCCGTTGGATCTAAAGGGAGGCTATTAGCCATTGATTCTGTACAAGGTGCCATTTCAGAATTCGGGATTTTGAAGTGGTAGGGGAACGACAGTCGAAGGTTTGTTCAAGTCCCGAAAGCCAGGAAGAGTGACAGGTGGAAAGAATCCATGACAGAGACAGACAATATCCGAGAATATAGGTTGTGCGTACTCATTTCCAGGTAGTGTCAAGTCCCATTGACTATTTCAGGGTTTCGAAGGTTGGAGAGTTGAGAAGCCTTGCATCAGGATTCGCGAAATTGTGAAGTTAGAAACTCTGAATCGACGAAAGAGTCCCGTTCGACATTTTGGAGTTTTTGAAGACAAGGAATCGGGGTCCTTTGCACCGAAATTCCTGAAGTCACGAAATGCGACATAGTTGTGGCGAAGGACAAAGCCAAAAGAATTCGAGATTTCAGCATTTCAGGTTTCAGGGGTTGAAGAGCCAGAAAAACTCAACAACAAGAATCGTGATATCGCAAAACCCAGAATCGTGATTCGGCGAAGGGTGTGATCTTATTATGGTCAAGATATTAGTGTGATGCCTTTTGTGTAATCACGCGGGCATACTCATAAGGACTTGTGGAAAAACACCATTGTGTGTGTGTGGGATTCTCTGTGGGGAATCGAAGAATGAATTTGACTCAAGTGGGCAGGTTTAGAACGATCCTGCATAGATCTTGGCCTGAGGGTTGGGGGTCTGCGTCAATAGCCCCCCCGGACCCTGCAAGGGGGGTAACCCCCCCTTGCACTCCCCTGCGTGGATGAGTGTACATTCTTTTGGGGTGTAAATTTGTCATGGGGTATAAACACATATGAAAAAAAATACCTTTGAATAAGGAAGATAATCAGGCTCCCCAACCAACAAATTTTGTGCGACATTTTTTAGTGCATGAACCAAAATTGTGCACGAGGGATATTGGTGCATGACACAAAAGTAGTGTGCAACAATTATTTGCATGACAAAGAAGTGATCCACATTGGTTATAGGTGAGCGGAGCATGCGCTACCTTATGGTGTTGCCTTGCATACTAAGTATGGGTGTACATGATCAATATTTTGCAAGTGAAGTCATTTGGATGGTCTACAATACTGGAAAACCAACGAATTTCTGCTACATTGTATACCGTTTGAAGGTCATCTTTTTGCAACACATTTTTGAGGCCCTAAACAACGTTTTTATCTATTAAAATACATGAGAACAAAGTGTACCAAAGTCTTGATACACTTTGTCTCTGCAGTTCAAATGAAAGAGATCGAAGAGATCTTTCTAATGTGTAAACTATTTGTCAAACAAAGCTTTTATGAGGAAGTTATAGGACAAACAGTGGAGGGTAAATTTTAAGACCCAACTAACTTCGAAGGGCCATAAATTTCTACTCTGGAATCATATTGAGGTGTATGAGAAGTCTATGGAAATATATTGAAACATAGAAGACATTCCTAGAGCTGAATTAAAATTATGAGCATGTTAAAAATATTTTATATGGCAAAGAATGTACCTGTAGCATTCCAGATCGAAAACATTAATTGGCCTAGAACTTCAGTAGGTTGTAACTAGCAACCCAGAATACAGAAAGAGGTGAAACTTGGACAGACTATCCAAAATATGTATATGAAGAAACCCAATTGAGATCCTATTAAAAATCCATTGGATTAGGTGCAAAAATGCATAGTTACAGTGCAGAATTGTACCAAGTTGAAGAGTGAACAAAAAAATTAAGGGACAATTTTCAAATAACCATAACGTTCGGCTCAAGGCTCAAAATTGAGCATGGAAGAAGGTGTTAGAAAGGTATTGGACAATAGAATATGATTATTCAACCAGAAAATTTATCTGGGCATTCAATTTTTAGGAAATCTGAAGAAAGAATTATGATATAATATTGAACCAGAATAATTCATATTTTTCATGAAATTGATGAGTCAGTTCATCTGACAAAGTTTTGTTGGTTGCACATTTTGTAGAGTTAACAACAACTAGATCATATCAGGATCAACATAGAGTGTAGAGGAATGAGATATGAACAAGGGGCTTACATCCAGGAATATGAGGTCAGAGGGATGGATGTCCATGTGAGCATTGAAGGAAAAAACTCCAATGGACATGGAGAAGGAAGGGATGGAAACATGAATATGGTAGAGACCATTAAAAATTTGCAGAAGGATTTCGAAATCCATAAATATGGTAATGAAAAGATTATGAGAGATGATGCAAGAGCATCGCAAGCAGTCAACCAAGCGAGCATGAGGGCAGAAGACAATTGGAAAGTGAAAAATACATTTTACATGTTTTGGAAATGTTTTTGAAGCATTAATATAATGGTTAAAGGGAAGCATACTTGGGTATTGTAAACTGATCATGAACGATTCTCTCTCATCTGTAGGAGGTAGAGGCATTTATGCATAGTTAATGAAAGTAGGTAGGTTTGAATTAGAGATTAGACAGTTTAGAAGAATAGGAGGGAAAACGACTATAGACACCCTCATCTTTGTATCATTGTATCAATCAGAATTAGATCATTAAGCACATTAGCATAGAGAAGAAGAGAGTTGTAGAGGATAACCCATGTACAAAATCTTTAATTAATATATGAATCTTTGATTCAGATTCATAGTGTTATGATGTCTTTTGTTTGTATGTGTTGAATGGTCTTCTTACAAGTTGTTTTATTCTCTCTATCATGCATTTGTTGTGATGCTATGTTGTGTATGTATGATTTCATGTTGAATGTTTGAAGTCTAAGAGAGAGAGAGAGAATGAGTTACAATTGTTTCTCTTCATGAGTGAGAGAATTTCTTGTAAGGAGTGCAGTGAAACATATGCAAGGTTTGCATTGGCGAAGGTTCAGAGTTCATCTCTGAAAGCTCAGGAGGGATACAGTTGTTCTCATTTCAACAGAAGTGCAAGTGGAGCAGAGGAGTCGTGCAAGGTGTCCGCAGGCTAGTTGAATTCTTAGAAGATTGTTAACTAAGGTGGAAAGAGAGAGAGAGATTGATGTTGTAGAAGGTGCACAGAGTCGAGATTTCAAATACATAGAAGTATTTGAAGGTTTTCGGCAAGGAGTGCAAGAAGAGGCCCTTGTTCGAGACTTGAATTTATCAGAGAAGCTCAGAAGGGGTAGTGCCTTTGAAGTATTCAAAGAGAGGCAAAGTGAAGTTGCTTTACAGAAGGAAGGTCACGGTGAGGGGACATTAGTTCATTTCACAGAGGTTCTTGAGGGAAGAATCAGAGGGTTGAAATTATTTGTGGAGAATCCATGAAATAGCGAGGATTGTAGGATCTAGGAGAGCTGCGGGGGAAGTTAAGCGATTGGAGGAATTCATCCTTCGAGAGGCAGGATCCAATATGGTCCGTTGATCATGACTGTTCGATCGTAAAGATCATTTTGGTATTTTGGGAGTTGTAAGTCCGAAGTGTGGATGAAACCCTTGGTCGTTCAAACTCCCGAAGCGCGAAGTGGATTATCACGTATGAAGGCGAAGAGAAGAAATTTCGGCATTTTAGAATTTCGGAGATCGGCATTTCAGAGGTGCTGAGGACAAGCGATTGGAACATAGTGGAGTGAAAGACCCGAAGTTGCAAGTCGCGATAGAACTTGATGTGAATTTAGGGATTTCAAAAAATCAGGATTCGGAATACTGGAAGTCTTGACGACAAGGAGTCAGGGGCCTTTGTATTGAAAAACCTGGAGTTGTGAAACCTGGAAAATCCTTGAAGTGAAATTTTGGCACTTCAGAGATTGGAGTTTCTACTTTCACATTAACAAGGATTCGGGACACTTCACATCAGGAATCTCGAAGTTGCGAAACGTGAAATATTTGTTAAGGCGTTTCGGCATTTCGGTGTTTGTGAATTCGAGAATTCGGGATTTGTGGTGACAAGTGTTTTGCGATCGAGAGTTTTGAACTCCTGGTACCTGAAAACCCAAAATCACGTGGGCCGTCAGATCAAGAGGGTGACGGTCTTCTGTCGATTCTGTATAGCCACTATTTCAGAGTTCGGAGCTTCGAAAGGATAGAGGAAATAGCGTCAGGAGGATAGCTCAAGTTCCAAAAACTAGGAAAGTTGACAGGTGGTAGGAATCCACGTTAGAGACCGAGGACATTAGAGAGGATAGGTGGTGAGTTTTCATCAATAGTCAAAATCAGAATCTGTTGACACTTTCGGGGTTCAGGGATTGGAAAGTCACGAAACCTCACGAAAGGATTCACGAAATTGCGAAGTCTGAAACCTCGAAAAGGAGAAAAACCCATTGAGGAGCCAAAGATTTATGAACGTGTCAGGATTCGGAAATTTGACACTTTAGGGGAAAAGAGATCAAGGTTCCTTGCTCTGGAATTCCTAAAGTCACGGAACCCGATACAGGAGTAGAGGAGGACACAGTCAGAGATTTCAGTGTTTCGACATTTCTGGTTTTGGCAAGTGGAAGAGTCAAGAATCTCAACATCAGGGATCGTGATACCTCGAAACCCAAAGTACTTTGTGGCTTGAACAAAAGGGTTGGTTAAACCTCGGTGTGGTTGTAGTGAAGATCTTGAGCGGATCTCAGCCCGAGGGTAGGGGGTCTACGTTAGTTCTAGTATCAGATCACAAAACAATTTATTTGCTTCTTGTAGTAGGGAAAAGAGAAATTTCTTAGCCATGCCGCTGAGAAGAAGAGACAGGCCAATGCCTGATCCAACAGTGAAAAGGGAAATGCGTGAACTATGTGCCAGGCTTGATGCCATGGAGACAACACAGAGGCGCACAGTCGATGTTGGAGATATCAGCGAGGTTGAAAGTGAAAATGAAGGTCGACATGATGGAGAAGAAATAGCAGTCGAGGATGCTGCAGATGAACGCCTATTCAGGGTTGTTGCAAGGATAGGTGTCAGGGAAAAAATGGAGATTCCAGTATATGAAGGAAACCTGGATGTAGAAGAGCTTATGGATTGGATTAGAGCTCTGGATAAATATTTTGATTATGAGGATATTGAGGAAGACAAAAAGGTTAAGCATGTTGTCACAAGACTTAAAGGACATGCAGCATTATGGTGGGATGAACTGCAGGATGATAGACACTGTAAAGGCAAGTAGAAAATCAAGAGTTGGGATATAATGGTTGCAAATATGAAAGCCAAATTCATACCCAATGATTATCAAATTACTCTATTTTGGAGGATGAAGAAATTGAGACAGAAGCTGATGTCAATGAAAGAATACACTGAAGAGTTCTATAAGATAAA